>CAUYPK010035117.1:0-26984 GCA_963574355.1 Loris lydekkerianus | reverse complement strand
TGGTTGTGGAAGCAGCTCCGGTGTGCGACACACCCGGATTCAGCAACAGGGCTGGGGGTGGTGGGCATGGTTCTCTGTGCCTTGCGCCTAGTGACTTTGGCATAGAGAACCCAAGGCTCTAGCAGTCTCTGGCCAGGAGAAGGCCTCTGCACAGAGGCAGGGAGGGCCCCAGAGGGCACGCAGCTACCAGAGTCCCTGGTCAGATCGATGAGCTAGTGTGGAGGCTGGGAGGACACAGGAAGGGGGACGCAGGGTTGTATGGCTCCTGCAGTTCCTGGTCAGGGAATGTGGAGCCCTGGTGGGTGCGGGCCACCCGTCAGGTGTCGCTGCACACCTTTTCTGGAGGTCTGGGTGGTGCCAAGCCCAGGAGTTTGAGGTTGCTATGAGCTGTGACGTCAGGGCACTCTACCCAAGGCAACAGCCCAAGGCTCCAGTGTGCCAAAACCGTCTCACTCTGCTCCTAAGGATTAGGGCTGTGAAGCAGTTCAGTCCCCGCCTGTAAGCTGCTCAGTCACTAGGTTACTTTGTCCTGCCTGTTCCTTGCTCTGGGACACTGAGGGCGGAGCTTGCCAGAGCAGTTTTTTCACACAATGGCTTTCACTTAGCCCAGCTCAGTGGCTCATTTGGGGCCCCAGACAATGCCCAGAGTTCTCCACACTTTGCTCAAGCTCTCCCCCAGGCAGCTCAACTGAGCGCCAAGTCCAAGAACACCAAAAAAGTTCACAGGTAAGGCCTTTCCAGTTTGCAGTCTCACTGCTGCTTGTACTCATGGTTGCTGGTGTGATTAGGTCAATCGAACACATGCAGCCACTTGCCAGTTTTCCACTATTTTTGTCCTCCTCCTGGGGTCCAGAAGTCCCTTGCTGGCTCCCTGTATCCTCAAAGGGATAATCATAGGCAGATCCCACCGGCCAGAGATGTCTGGAGTCTTGTCTCCCCAGACTCGCAGTGCCCAGTTGCAGGGAAGCTGTTACTCAGCCGTCATCTTTAATCCGTTTTTTTTTTTTTTTTGAGACAGAGTCTCACTTTGTCAACCTTGGTAGTGTGCCATGGCAACACTCATAGCAACCTTAAACTCCTGGGCTCAAGTGATTCTCTTGCCTCAGCCTCCTGAGTAGCTGGGACTATAGGCGCCCGATGACACCTGGCTGTTTTTTTGTTATAGTTTTCATTGGTGTTTGACAGGCCCTGGGCTTTTGAATCCACCAGGCCGAGTGTATGTGGCCAGTGCCCTAGCCGCTGACCTATGGGCAACAAGCCAATATGAAAACTTAACCTACTGAGAATGGGGTTTGAACCCATGTGGCATTAGTCCATTGTATCTTAAGTCCAACACCTTAACCACTCAGCCATCCCAGTGACCTCCAAGCTCTTGATCATTATATTATTCTGTAGTGTTGTATGGACTACAGCTCTGTAGCTGTAACATGAGGCTTGGGTGATGGTTACAAGTGGAGAGTTCTGGTGGATAACTAAGCCGTTCCAGCAAAAGTGTTGTCACTAGCAAAGGTGTTGTCAGTCGTTGTTAAGCATCCCTTTATATTCACCTTCCAGGGACCTACTGAGGCCTCCTTTCTATTTGCCCCCCCTTTGGTGGACCTCATCCTTCACGAAAAACAAAGTTCTCTCTGGATTGCAAGGTGTCAAATGCCTTATAAGTTAAACAAATTCACTTTCATATGTGAATAAAAGAAGACAAGCACATGTATGCTCTAGAATCTTCCTCTCTGCCTCTGGTAACATGTTCTTATTTAATTGGAGACTTAAAGATGCATGCCTCTGCTATGTAACTTTGAAGAATACCTAAAATGGTGGAAGTTTCAGGGAAACTCCTATGCAGGCAGGTGGGAAAAACATGTTGGATGAGGCATGACCCTATTAGGGGACTTCATCCATTGCAGCTCTTTTTGTAGAGTTGATTCTTTAAATGCATGATGAAGGCTATCAGATAAAAACTGACTTTGCATAAGAGCACACACTTCATAGGCAGAGTGGGGACAATGTTTTCATCTGCAGTAAAGCCCCTGAGAAAGCTACTTGACCAGGTCAATGAGGTACTTTGGTTTCCTAGTAGAAAAAGTTATATTGAATAGTAACACAATCTTCTTGGCAGCAATATAAAAGATAACGGGTGTGTGTGTGTGTGTGTGTGTGTGTGTGTGTGTGTGTGTTTGAATACATTTCAGATAACAAGATAATGAGGTTACTGTCACAAAATTCTAGGGTCTGCTGGTCATAAAGTTATACATTAAATATTGTTTTCTAATTTTTAGTTATGCATGAAAGAGAGAAACACATGCTCTCATGAACAGCAATACAAAATGCAAATATGCTGGAATGTCAGTAAAAACTACTTCATATTAATGAAAACATAATTTTTAAAGGAAATAATATTTGTTTGCAACTCTTTGTTACCGAGGATCTGCTTCAGAAGGTTAAAGGTTATTTTTTGCAATTGACCTCATGTAGAGAACTGTCTTCCAGGAATTGTTCTCATGTTTTTCCAAAGTGGGCAAAGAGGGAAATGTAGAAACTAGGGATCTAAAGAAGCAGAGCTATATGAAAATGATAAATCAAGTGGGGCAGGTGGAATTAGTTTAGCAAATAGAAGACACTTCAGCTTGATTATCCAGTCTGCACAGTGGATATCTATAGCTAGCTTATTATGAATAAACAATATAACATAATTAAAGCTTCACCCTAGTGTTCTTGAATAAGAGTACGGTTACCCTTTTGGGAGTATCCATGCAGAATGGATGAGTATTAATACTTCATTCTTAAAATAAACAAAAGAGCTAAAAAAAAATCCATTCAATAGAGGGCTAACTTTGTTCCATAACGCAGGTTAAAGCAATAATGTCTTTATTAGTTTCCTGGGGCTGCCGTAACAAATTACCACAAACTTGATGGTTTAAAACAACAATAATTTATTGCCACACAGTTCTAGAAGCTACAAGTCTGAAATCAAGGTGTCAGCAGGGTTATGCTCTTTTCAGAGGCTCTGGTGACCTATCCTTCCTTGCATCTTCCTGCTTCTGGGGTCATCAGACATCCTTGGAATTCCTTCATTTGTAGATGCAGCACTCGAGTGCCTAATCCATCCTACTCCAGTACGACCTTGACTTTATCACATCTGCATTGACCTTATTTCCAAATAAGTTTACATTCGTAGGTATCATGAGTTTAGGATAGACATTATCCTATCTTTTTGGAAAGCACAGTTCAATCCATAAGAGTATCCTACAAAAAGCATTATGTTTTTGAAAATCTCTTTATTAAAGGAAGAGATTCCCATCAACAACATTTAACAATACTATGTACAGGACAGACTTCAGAAACTTGAATTAAAAATTAACAAAGACCAAAATAAAGAACTGAAATACTCTTTTTTTTTAATTTTAAGTTAATATGAGAGTACAAATTTTTAGATTACGTAGTTCTCACTTCCAGGGTAAAGTTCCAATTGTAAAAGAGCCACCCAGGGGGCATGTTATATACATTCACAATGTGCATATTAGGTGAGATCTATCTACATGCCCTCTCACCTTCTGACAATCATCCTCCCCTTCCCCCTTCTTCTTTTCAACCCTCCTCCCCTGCACTACACTGTATTTCTGTTTTATTTTTCATGTGAGCATGTAATTATTTTTATATTGCTTTCATATTAGTATTGAGTACACTGGATATTTATTTTTCCATTCTTGTGACACTTTACTAAGAAGAATGTGTTTCAGATCTATCTAGGTAAATATATAATACTCTTTTCTAATGCTAAGAAGTCCTTCTTCTACCCATCCCCTCTACTGCTTACACAGGCTCTAGACTCTGATGCTTTAACTTAATTTCCCCCCCCTCCCACTTGCTAACTGGCTCTTCACTTCAGTACCAACTCTAGGCAAGTTGATGGGGCTGTCAAGTTTCTTGCAGTGAAGGTGTTCAGTGAATTTCATCACTTGGTGTCAAACTCACTGAATGCTACAATCATATTATCTTTGGGCACCTTTTGTTGTAATGTTTCATTAAAAGAAAAATATATACTTCTTGATGTATTACGTCCTTTTAGTCACATACAACTGGATGTGTGGCTGTTCATCCTGAACTGAGGGGTCCACGTGAGGTCTGCCTCATTGACCTTTCCAATCTTGTGAATATCAGTATAAGATATTTCTTTTTTTCTAAATATTGTTTTTGACAAAATCTGGATATTTTAATTTATCTTTTGCTTAAACCCTGGAAGTTTCATCTTTTCTGTCCTTCTTTGCTCTTGTGGATGGGTTAGGGTAATTATTCTGAAAAGAATGTCAAAACATAGCAAATGGTCTAGAATGACTCAGTTTATATCCCTTGGTGAGAGGGGAAAGGTCTTGGCAGAGAATTAATAATGTCTGATTGCTGCTTGCAAGGGATATCAACCAAATTGATAGTGATCTTGTTTTTACTGCAGGGTAGTACTGAAATTCATAAAGATGAACTAAAGCTATAGAGGCTGAGGGCTGGACCAGATGAAGGATGTGTTCTGTACAGGTGTGGGGTGTTCATTAGTATAAGATGGGAATTCAAAGACAAGATAGGTGATCATTAGACTCATTGAAGAAAGGTATTTGTGAATGGAAGGAGGCTATGAGAATTTATAGTCAAAAGGAGTATATATTTGCTTTTGTCTACATTGTAAAATTATTCTTAACAATTTCAAAAACATTGACTTCCATCTATATTTTAAGAGAATCCTTCCAGGCCACTTAAATTTAACTTAAATCTCTTGTCCCAGGTCACTAGTTATCAGTGGGACACATCATTATTCCATGGTATGAGCATGGGCATTAAAAAAAGAGAAAATTACCCTTTAAGAAAACTAGAAAGTACCAATACTTTCTCAGAAGAAATCACAATTTTCATCATAATGTGTTCTGATAAACTTGCAGAAGATTCAGGGCTTTTTGTTCCTCTCAGGTTAGTAGGGGTCCTTGACTATTATTTCCAGAGCTAGGTGGAGTCCTTCTCCACTTCTTGGCCTCCCAGTGAACCCAAACTACACCCAGGCAATCACACATCACTTATAAAGCACAACATGCAACGAAGGCTTGACCTCTAGGGCAGGAAGTGGGAAGAATATACCTGCAGTGAATGTAGGTATGCAGGTATTCTAGGAGGAAAATAGTTCTCATTTCCAATGAAAATATGCACCCAGGAAGGGGTGACAATTTTCACAGGCCCAGGTAGGGAAACAATTGCCCAGGTTTCCAACCCAGATCTCCCATCAACTCTTTATGTGACCTTAAGCAGGCAGGCTTCAGCTTCTCTATCTCTAACAATGTGAACAGGTTTGACTGAATGACATCTAAGCAGCTTTCCTGTTCTAAGGTTGAGACGCTTCCCAGCACAATAAACAGCTGTGTCCTAGTGTGGTTTTCTCCATCGATTTCTAAATCTGGGCTCTTTCTTCTGTGCTATTATTTCTCCCTTCCTCTGCTCCTTACCTTCCTTATCATTTCCTTTTCTCTTTGTTTCTCTGACCCCTAGTATTCCCTTTCCCCTCACCCTAAATTAAGAATAGGTAAATTCCCTTCAGGAATTTAATGTTTAATGATCAGATGGCATTTAGATGTAACAACACTACTGCGTTCTGTTCTCTAAGCAGCAAAGCAACATTTTTATTTTAAAGCAAAATGTTAAGAGATATTCAAGAAGCTCTTATTCCCTCCAGGTTATGGCAAGGCATTCTAAAAGTCCTGCACTAGGTCCAGCATAGTGGCTCATGCCTGTCATCCTAGCACTCTAGGAGGCTGAGGCTGGTGGATAGTTTGAGGCCAGGAATTTGAGACAAGCCTGAGCAAAAGTGAGACAACCCACCATCTCTACAAAAAGTGTAAAAATTATCCAGATGTGTTGGCATGAACCTCTTGTCCCAGCTGCTTAGGAGGCTGAAGCTGGAGGATCTCTGGAGCTCAGGAGTTTGAGGTTGCAGGGAGCTATGATGATGCCACTGCACTCTAGCCCGGGTGGCAGAGCAAAAGACCCTGCAAAAAAGAAAAACAACAATATCCTGCAGTAACCTTGTTTCCATCTGGCACTCAGAGATCCTTTTCCAAGAGTACTAACATCCTGTCTTCAGTCATAAGTCCCCCTGACCTCATTGTACCCCTAATCTCAGGGGCTTTCCCAGGGCTAGAGATACAGACTGAATGTACAGGACCTTTCTTGGGATCCAAGATGCTCTAACTTAGAGTTTGCAGCTGTTGGTTGGCCTGGAGCTACTCAGACACAATCACGGTGGACATTTCCACAAGTGAGCCCTCCTACCCTTGTTGTGGCCACTTCTATGAACAACTCGTAGTGCCCCCTGTTTTGTGTGAATGCAAAACAAATAGAGTTCTGATGTCTTTTGTAATTTTCACAGCAGAGTTTTGCAACCTTTTAGGTTCTCAACAATCACCAAATAATTCCTTCTTCTCTGATCTGGGACATCGGAAAATGACTAAGAGCTACTATCTATTTACCAAGCACTCAGTTCCTCCTCACTACAGCTCCATGGGGTAGATGTTGTTAGTAGCATCACTATTCTGCAGCTGAGGACATTGAGGCACGGAGATGTTATACAATTTGCCAAAACATACACAGCCAAGTGAGAGACTGAGCTGAGTGTCAAATGGAGGTAGCCTGGATGAAAGCATGGGCACTTTATAGCCATACCATATTCACATTGGATATTCCACAGGTCCACAGCCAGTCAGTGGTGGAACAAGGACCCCTACATTTCTCAGGTCAGAGCCAATGACCTCAGCCACCTTGTCCTGCTGGGGCATGGTAAGGTTATGAAGCAGGCCTACCAGGCTATGCCTTCTCTCTAGTGATTCTGATGCTGTGATAATTGAAATGGGGGGGGGGAGGAATTCCCCAAACACAACCAATGAAAGTAGCTTGGCAGGCTTTGGGGTGTCAGTTTATAAAGAAGAAACCTAAAATAAGGAATGCCATAAGAATTACAGAATTGCCATACAAAAATGGCAGGGAAATCATGATACCTAAAACCTCAGTTTGAGGCAGAAACTAATGGGGGGGATGAAAGTTCCATAAAATAGACTTTTAACATTCATATAATAAACTATCTAATAAACTAGGCAATTGTCATATTTGGTTTCATTGAGAACACAGCCTGTTAGCAACAGGGAATAACTTAATCTGTTAATTAAATACAAAATTCAGTTCTCATAAAAACATAGAAATTAGTCTTTTCTTATCTTAGGATATCTGCAGCAGCAAATACGGAAATTTCTCAGGAAGGGAAATAAGAGGGTTCTTACCATGGTGGCTTTGCACGTTCAGCACTCAGGAGGATTTTTCTTTTCCTTCTAGAAGTTTTTTTTGTTTGTTTTGTTTTGTTTTTTGGTTAGTATTTATTTATTTATTTTTACCAATTAGAGTATGCTACTACCTGGCAACAGTAGATGACTCAGTTAAATTCACATAGCCGTAACTACAAAATACGCATATTCCTATAAGGAGGCACCTAGTAGTAAATTTCTACTATGTTAAGCCTAACCAACCACTCCCCCTCAAAAAAATTCATGTTAATACTATAAGAAACAAATTAATTGACCATTAATTTATAAGGTAGATAGTTGTAAAGAACAAGGTTGAAGGGATGAACATTTGCACATGGGTGCAATCACAGTCACCTGGTGGATGGGATGGTACAATAGTTAAGCACCCACGTCATCAGACAGATGTGGTTTCACACTCCAGATCTTTCATTTGTTTAGCTGCAGGACTGCAGGTCAGTTGACCTAACATAAAGCCTCCTTCCCTTGTCTGGAGGTAATTATATGTTCCTAGCATAGTACCGCTGTGGTAATATTAAGCAAGACAGCATGAATAAAGAGCTTGGCCCAGAGCTATCCATATTCTCCCTCTGGTGAGTTGTACTTGACCCATCCCATGGTTTTCCAAAAGATCCAGGCTCTTTCTTGTCCTTCTTAAGGCTACATAATCAGTCCCCATTCACTCAGCCAGTAACACAACTTGTCATGTCTGTTTCCTGCACTAGTCCCATGTTAGACATGGAAACAACTATTACTAGAAGTTCTCACTCCATTCCTCCTGCCTCATCAAGGACCTTGCCCTAATCATATTCCTCTCTGCCTCCTGCATCATCAATTTTCTTTTCTCTACTTAATCATTTTCAAAAATTTAAACACTTTTTATAAATTCTCCCAACTAAGGAAAAAAAAAAAAAAAAAACCCTCTTGACTCTACATTGCACTCTAGTTACCATCCTACTTCTTTGCTCCTCTTACAAAAGTGGCTTGTGTTCACTGTCTCTGATTTCTGTCCTGCTGAGTGGTCACTTTCTCTCCTCTCCTTCTCTCTGGAATTGCTCATATCAAACATTTTCTTCTACCAGAATGGCTTTGGTGAGGCCACTATACCCTCCATTTTATTAAACCCAATGGTTAACTCCTAGTCCTTACGTTGCTTGACCTATCAGAAACGTTTGATTTAGTTGATCAATTTCTTGTCTTTGAAGTTTGACAGCACACTCTATTAAGCTTCCCCTTCCTTTGCTAGCTGTGCATTCTTAGTCTCCTTTGCTGCTTCTACCCTCTTCCTCTACCTTTATTTTTCCTCCCTCTACACTCATTCCCAAGCTGCTATCATCAAATGTCATGGCTTTAAATAGCATTGATATGGTAATCACTGCCAAATGTCTTACCTCCACCCCAGACCTCATCCCTGAACTCTAGGCTAATACATTCACCTGCCTATTCCACATCCCTATTTAACATCTTAAACTTTGCATGCCCATACTGACCTCCCCATCATTTATTCCCCAAAAATGCCCCTTCTAGAGTGCTTTCTATCTCAGTAAATGGCAACTCTAGTCTCTGATTTTTCAGGCAAAATTTCTCAAACCATGATTTATTCTTTCCTCTCTCTTTTTATAGCCCCACATACTATCCTAGCAAGTATTTTTAGTTTTACCTTCAAAATTTATCCAGAACATGATCATTTCTCCCAACCTCTACTGATCCCATCTTAGTTTAAGCTACCATCATCTCTTGCTTGAATGATTCTAAAATAGCCTCTGGAATGACCTCTCTGCCTTTACCCTTGCCCTCTCCTATCTGTTTTCTTCATAACAGCCAGAGTATTCTCTTAGAAAATAAGCCAGACCTTGCTGTTCTCCTCGTCTGAGCCATCCAATAGCTTCCAATCTCTTTAAGAGTAAACATCAGGTCCCTATAATCATCTCTGAGGCCTATACACTTGTTACTCCTTCTGCCTGGAATATTCTTCCCACAGATATCTGCACACCTTACTTCTTCCCCTCTTCCAGTCTTTACTCAAATGTCACCTTCTCAGTAAGACTTTCCTTGACCACCCTCTTTAAAAACTGCAGCTCTCTTCTTCCTCTCACTCCTCTTTTATTTTTATCCATAGCACTTGTCATCATTTAACATGTTGCATGTTTTATGTCCTTGTTCATTGTCCATCCCTCTGCCCCAGTCACACACACTGAGAATGTAAACACTGGGAGAGTCAGGGATTTTCATCTATTTTATTCATTTCTGAATGCCCAGTGCACAGAACAATGTCAGACATATGGTAGGCACTTGTTAATTGGCTGTTGATTGGTTGAATGATGAATGAACCCTTACTCTTAACCAAGCACAGGAGATACAATAAACAACAAGATATGGTCCTTGTCCCTTATCAAGAAGCTCACAGTGTAAAGGGGAAAAATAGAAAACTTAGCAGACTATTCATTCAAAATGTTAATTGCAATACTAGGTATGTATACCAGGGAGGATATGGGAATACATGATAGACAATAAATGTCCACTAAAGTTTGAAAGAATGGCTACCAGTTATTTTTACTAACAACAATAGTAATACTTCTCTTGAGACACTGCCACTCTCCCTATGACTCCTGACGTGTTCAGCTTCTAGGGAAGGACTGGAAACTAATGGGACACTATTGCTAATGGTGTCCAGATTTACCATCAGAAATGTAAGGTACTGATCTTTGTTTTTTTGTTGAAATTATCAAGTAAACATAGAGGCAAACTGAAAGAAAAGAAAAAGGCAAAATATTCCACGATAGGCAATGTCCAAGAGAATTGCAAAGAGACTCATTATTCTGCATTAAGATGCAAACTGCATAGCATTTTCAGTCAATATTGTCAATTGTATATTTCCTTTAGCCAAAGGTGAGTCAGTTTGAGAAGGAGAAAATAGAAAATAACAAAAACATGAATTGCTGAGATGGAACCTTTCCCCTGCTGCTAAAACTTCTCACTGGCGCTGTGTCTGGCAACAAAGCAATAGACTGAAAAATGAAAAAGTAAGTCAACCAATTGTCTTGTCGGCATGACACATACATATTCTTTCACTTCTTTCTCCCTGAATTGATATTGTATATGTGTAGTTTGAAGGCTAGAAAATGGGGAAGTTGAGGGGAGGATATTATGAGATGCATTTGATTCCAGATCTTTCCTCTCTTTTTCCCATGATCTGACTTTTCCTGGGTGGTGGAAGATTGGGAATTAGCATAAAATGTTCTGCAGGTGTGCTAAACATGGATGTATACTGTGGCTCCAAATACTCCTTTTTCACTTTTCTTCACTCCTAGGAATAGCATACCTTGATCTGTACCAGAAGCAGACAAAGTGATAATAGGGGCCACTGGTTGGTACTAATGGAGTAGGTAAGCTCACTCATATAAGCAAAGTGCAGAGCATGAGAAAAGAAGAAGATCAAGTCTAGAGTCTTTAGAACTCCTATGTTGAAGGGGCCCATGGGAAAGCAAATACAAGGGTATTTGTCAGAGAAGTTGGCAGAGTTGTCTATTTCAGTAGTCAAGGGAAGAAAGAAATTATTATGGAGGTCAGCAGTGTGACGTGGCACTGTGAGATGAAATCCGATGAGGACTAGCCACAAGGTAGAAGCAATCTAAATGTTCATCAACTGATGAATGGACAAGCCATATGTGGTAATCCATATAATGCAATATTATTCAGCCTTTAAAAGAAATAGAATACCAATACATGCTGCCATCTGCATAAACCTTGAAAAAATTATGCTAAGTGAAGGAACCAGTCACAAAAGGACACATGTCATAGGATTCCACTTGTATAGAATGTCTAGAATATGCAAATACAGAGGCACTGAAAGTAGATTAGTGGTTGCCAGGCAGTAGGGCAGGACGGGGAGAGACTACTTTTGGGGTGATGGCAATATTTTGGAACTAGAGCTGATTGTTGCATAATAAATGAATGTATTCAATGCCACTGAATCATACACTTTAAAATGTTAATTTTATGTTAATATAAACTGCACCTCAATAACGAAAATAAGATGAGGACTAAAACCTGGCCGTTGGATTAAG
Organism: Loris lydekkerianus; assembly: GCA_963574355.1. Classification (NCBI taxonomy): domain Eukaryota; kingdom Metazoa; phylum Chordata; class Mammalia; order Primates; family Lorisidae; genus Loris; species Loris lydekkerianus. The sequence goes on along the minus strand of CAUYPK010035117.1, from coordinate 15,598 downwards.
AAGTTAAGATTTCCATGAGAGCAGTGTCAATGGTGCAGCAGGAGCAGAAGCCAGATTCCAGTCAGGTGAGACATGACTGGGTGTTGACAAAGGGGATGCAAGAAGCATTAGGAATCCTTCAAGAAGGAGAAAGACTGGCTTAGTGTCCGTATCTCAATGGTTAGGGTGTTGGCCACATATACCTGGGCTAGCAGCTTCGAACCTGGCCCAGGCTTGCCGCACAACAGTGACAATTACAACAACAACAAAAATAGCCGGGCTTTGTGGCAGGCATCTGCAGTCCCAGCTACTTGGGAGGCTGAGGCAAGAGAATCGCTTAAGCCCAAGAGTTTGAGGTTGCTGTGAGCTGTGACACTATGGCACTCTACTGATGGTGACATAGTGAGACTCTGTCTCAAGAAACAAAAAAAAAAAAAAAAGAAAAGAAAAAAGAAATAAAAAGGTAGGGTTAGAGTTGGAGGCTTAAAGAGGGCTGTTCTTTATTCACTTGATGATGGAGGCAACCTTAGCCTTTGTATTTACCAAGGAGGAGTCAGTGAAGAGAGACGGAGGATAAGGGTACAGGAGAGACACAGGCTGCCTGCTGGAGTGTGGTCCCTACAGAGGCCTTGGGGATAGAAGCCACAGAGCAAAGATAAGGGGTGCACCTTAAATAAAGGTGAAACCGTGCCTCCCCCTCACCTGGCAGGCAGGAATCAAGGATGCCCGAGCAGACAGGGCTGTGGAAAGGAAGGTGAGAATTTCCCCATCTATTCACATTGTCTCTATGAGATCAGAAGCAAGGGGCATACGTAGAAGAATGATTCAAACTGGACACTTGAAATAGTCCCATGTGATTACTGGAAATTGACTGACTTCCTTTCCTGTAATTCTTAATAAGGAAACAAAGACTGGTCTCAAGAGTCTTTCATTTTTATTTATTTCAATTATCTATATTAGTCTTGTATATTTTATTCTATAACTCGTCATACCCCCATAGACATTCATTTAAATTTTGAATTCTCTTCATATAATGAATAAATATATTCGTAATGTTAGGAAAACCCAGTAAATCCAGTGAGCGCCCTGATTCTACTAATCTTAAAGTACACCGTCTGAGGCATCTAAAGTTCAGTACCTCAGAGAGTTAATTAAGTCAAGTTGATTGGAAAAGATCTAATCTCCAGATAGGTAACATGGTTGATTATCTTGTTTATGCTTAAACAGAGTAACAGAGGTCATTACAATACTTTTTAGAACATTATTGATTGATATATAATTTCTTAATTAATTTTGATTGACAATATCTCTTGCTACTTGAATTCACCCTCCCTTTACAATGTCCTCAGCACAATTGATCTGTTGAAACTATGGTGCTTTAGTAAATGAATATATATTTATCTAGTTTTAACATACAAAAACCCCTGGCATTCAGGATTTTACTGATACTCTGTATAAGCCAGCACTTCACACATATATGTGGCATGCAGCCAAGGGTCAAACTGGAAGGATGGAAGTTTTGGGGAGGAGTGGAAGTAATAATAGGTTCTTTGGACAGGACTTTTAGCCCCCCTTAATGTCTATAGCTGTCTCCTGCTTCTAAGCCCCTTAGACTAAACATATACTCCAGGTAAAAACATTGTGCTTGCTTGGCAAATGCAGCTTCTAACCCCTTCTTCCAGCCAGTTTGCAGTCTTAAAGTCCTTGCTGTATAGAAATGCTGGAGATACTTCTCTGCATAAGACAGCCATTTCTGAAAATGGAGCTGGGACAGGCTGTTTTATGACTGGAAGGTACCGTAAGTGAGAGAGAGAATCGGCTTGAGAGACTGTAGGATTTTCTGGTTTCAATAGGAGTTCAGACTAACATTATCTTCTAGATACATTTCATTATGTTATCTACAATGAAGCCGAACCCCAAAGAACAACCAAAGAGACTTTGAACTCATTCAAATTTTAACTATGTGTGTGTGTATATAATGAATATATATTATATATACATGCTGTTTATGTACGTGCGTGTGTGTATATAGATAAACACATTTCACTGAGATCTCAGTGGTATAATAATATACCTAATAAAATACTTACATAGAACAATCTATTTCTTTCCAAATATTAATTATTGGGAAACTTATCTCTTACCTTTCCTTACAACAATAACTATTTCTAAAACGATATCCCCAAAATAAATTCTGAAGGCAAATTATCTTTCTTTTTGGCACCATTTCATATGTTAAAGCTAACCATTTCAGAGCAATTATCTGGAACAAAACATGCACTTTTGAAGGAAAGGAGCCTCTGTAGATTCTAACCCAGTTTGGAGGGCTCAATGCCACATGTGTGAGTTACCTGCTGTTCTGACCATTTCAGAAGTGTAAACCATGGAGTTTGAGGATCAAACTGAGAAGAAGGGAGAAAGTTGACAATAATATATAAAGCAGTTGTGTGTAAAAGAAACTTTCAAATGTTCTCCCTCTCACCACTGGCACAGCTCAAAGAGAAACTGCTGTGAATGAGTGTGTTTTACATTTGGATGGTATAATGAAATTTCCCATAATACTTAAGCAATTAGCAAAGCATTAGTGTTTTGCATAGAATTTTGTCCTTATTATAATAATTTTTACATATTTATATCACTTCAGGGTTTACAACATTCTTTGACATATATCCTCTCACTTTAGTAAGTTACCCATCAGTTTTTGACATACTCTGTACTCCATCCCACGTAGCCTTAACAACAGCCACATGCACTAGGGTCTGTGATCTCATTTGGCAGATGAAGAGACTGAGGCTTGGATTGGGTAAGTGCTTTGTGCTTGCTGGTGTAACTTCAAGGTAGGAAAGGGAGCCTGGCTTCTACCTCTGGTTCAAGTCACTCTTTGCTTTGTGCCCATAGTTTCTAAAACTGACCTTCTCTTTCTGCCTTTTTGGCCTCTACCTCTTCTGAAGTATGGTCCATTTTTGTTCAAAAGTTTCACTGCTAGCCCCTGTGCGACAGTAGTCACATAAGAAAGAATTGCTAAACAATGACAATCATAATTACAACAATAATAATGGCAGTTGCTAATATTAATTGAGATAAATTGACTGTTATCTAGCATTGACGAGGGGCCTTGGATTCCTTATCTCATTGCATACCCACGTCATTCCTGTGTTACGTTTGAGTCTTATTCAGTCCTGGAAGGCTAGCAGAACCTCCACAGATAAGACCACAAGGCTCCTTGAGGCTGAAGGACATGTCTAAGGTCACAGTGCTAGTAGGGTAAATGCCAGAATCCACATCATCTGTCTTCCTGTCAGATATACTTACTCTCTTTACTATGCCTTAAAAATATCAGCGCTTGGCCACTATACATCTCAAATGATACATTCTGTGTTTGTTTTGCCTATTTATTTCCACAGCGGGCACTGATACTGCAGTAAAATTAATGATTGTATCCTTCCTTTGTGCTCTCCTCTATTCAAATTGCTTTATGCCCCAAGGATAGGGAAGTGATGGCCTCTCTGTGCATCTGTGTCTCTTTTTCATTTCATCTTATTCCTGACAACAAATTGAACTTCTGATGTGGATAGATAAGATTCTGACTCACTGAGCTGCAAGGCAAGGATGACTCAGTAGAATGAATATGTTCTCATTCTCATGAAGTCTAGAAAAGTGATCTTAGGGAAGAAAAAACTATGGATTAAGAAAATGATGTTTGTCTCCACGATGAGTCACTGCATCAACCCCTCAAACAACTAGTCTATTTTGTTCAAAGTTTTGTGAGGTGGTTAGATATTACAATACTTTGCATCTCTTTTCTAGGAGGAAATATGGCATTATAGTAGAAGCACAGGAGACAGGAGAACTGGGTTCAAAACCCAGCCCTACCACTAACTAGATTTGGGACCATTTACCTTCTCTATCCCTAAGTCTCTTTATTGGCAAAATAGGATGTTGTAGTGAATCATCTCTAAATGCCTTTCTGCTTTGAAAATAATGATAACAGAGGTTTGCAGTAGCCTAGGCACCAACACATAACTCTGAATGAATATCTCCTCAAACCAGCTCAGACTATTATAAGTATAGGGGAGTGGCCCAACACAGTAAAATGGTGGTGTTACAGGGTTTCCGTGGATATGCCCCTCTCCTGCCTCCTCAATCATTCCAAGTAGGACATAAAGGCACTATTTACGGACTTCATCTTCTTCTTACTAAGAAGAGTTTCCAGAAAGAGGAAACAGATCTGCTACAAACCTATTGGCACTGAGCTGAGCAAAGAGATTTTCAATGAGAAGAAAACAACAGAAAAATGCAGGCAACTTGAAAAAACTAGCTAGTTCAAAGGATATTAATAGAGCCATAGCAATAGACCATAACCAGAAAGAAACTGTTGAAATGTCACAAATGGAATTCAGAATGTGGATGACAAATAAGATGAATGGGATTGAAGAGAAAGTTGAAAACAAATACAAAAAAAAAGGACAAAATTTTTAAAGATATGAATAAAAAAATTTAAAAACTCAATAAAGAAATGGAAAACATAAGAAAGGGTATACCAGAACTTAATCTAAGTGGTAACTCACATTTGTAATCCTAGCATTTTGGGACGCTAAGGCAGGAGAATTGCTGGAGCTCAGTAGTTTGAGGCTAGCCGGAGCAAGAGAGAGGCCCTGTCTCTACTAAAAATAAAAAATTAGCCTGTCCTCATGGCATATGCCTATGGTCCCAACTACTCAGGAGAACCAGGCAGTTGCCTCGTTTGAGCCCAGGAGTTTGAGGTTTCAGTGAGCTATGATGAAGCCACTGTACTCTATTGAGGGAGACTCTGTCAGAAAGAAAGAAAGAAAGAAAGAAAGAAAGAAAGAAAGAAAGAAAGAACGAAGGAAGGAAGGAAGGAAGGAAGGAAGGAAGGAAGGAAGGAAGGAAGGAAGGAAGGAAAATGTAAGAGCCATTTGAGAATTACAAAATACAGCTGAAAGCTTCAACAATAGACTAGACCAAGCAGAAGAAAGAATTTTAGAACTAGAAGAAAAGCCTTTTGTACTAACCAAGTCAGTCCAAGATGCAGAAGAAAGAATAAAGAAGAATAAACAATCACTCAGAGGAATCTGGGACTATAGGAAGTGAGCCAAACTGTGAACTATGAGTATTCCAGAGGAGGAAGAAGAAAAATCAAAAAGCATGGAAAACATATTCAAGGGAATTATTGAGGAGAACTTCACTGGTATCACCAGAGTTTCTGTTATACAGATGAAAGAAGAGAGTCATCAAACACCAGGAAGATTCATAGCAAATAGGACATCTCCAACACGCATAGTCATCAACCTGGCCAAAGTCCAAATGAAGGAGAAATTCTCCAAGCTGCAAGATGGAAGCAACAGCTAACCTGCAAAGGAAAACCCATCAGGCAGACTTCTCAGTGGTGGCCTTATAAGCCAGAAGGGATTAGGGCCTTATTTTCAGTCTTCTTAGAGAAAAAAACTACTAGTCAAGAATTCTGTATCCTACAAAAGTAAGTTTCATAAATGATAGACAAATATAGATTTTTCCAGACAAGCAAAGTCTAAAGGAATTTGTCACCACTAGACTTGCCTTCCAGGATATGCTCAAAAGTGCATTACACACGGAACAGCACAGTAGATAGCCATCAGTGTAAAAACACCCCAAACTTAAAGCTCACAGCTCTTATAAAACAATGGTACAGGAGAGGAAACAAAACAATAAAGTATCATCTAGCATGATGAACAGAACAGCATCCCACATAACAACACTAACAGTGAATGTGAACAGTCTGAATGCCCCACTTAAAAGACATAGACTAGCTGAATAGATGAAAAACAGAACTCATGCATTTTCTATCTCCAAGAAACACATCTAAATGACAATAAATCACACAGCCTCAAGGTAAAAGGATGGGAAAAATATCCCATGCAAATGAAAAGCTAAAGTGAACTGGTAGCCATTCTCATATCAGATAAAATACACTTTAAATAAACAATTGTTACACTAATTGTGGTTGTAGGTAAAGTCCCTCTTGTAATTGTGCCCCTCCCCCAAGAGGTGTGCCATACACCATGACCCCCCATCCCCTTCCGCCCCCCCTCCCCAATCCTTCATTCTCCTATCCCCACCTTTATATTAATATTATAATTGAGTATATTGGATTCTTGATTCTCCATTCTTGTGATGTTTTACTAAGCAGTGTAAAAGATCGTACTTCATCCAGATTAATACAAAAGATGTGAAGTCTTCATCTTTTTTAATGGCTGAATGGTATTCCATGGTATACATATATCACAGCTTGTTAATCCATTCCTAAGTTGGTGGGCATTTCGGTTGCTTCCATGTTTTAGCTATTGTAAATTGAGCTGCAATAGACAGTCTAGTGTAAATGTAATTATGATAAAAGGATTTTTTTTTTTTTTCTACTGGGTAGATGCCTAGTAAGGGGATTGCTGAATCATATGGGAGGTAATTTGAGTTCTTTGAGGATTCTCCATACTTCCTTCCAAAAAAGTTGTATTAGTTTGCAGTCCCACCAGCAGTGTAAAACTGTTCCCTTCTAAAAAAAAAAAAAAAAAAAAGAAAGAAAGAAAGAAAAAGAAAAGAAAAGAAAAGAAAGAAAAAGAAAAAATACCATTTTTCATTTGTAATAAGTTTCTATTATCTGATGGGATAAATTTCAATAGATAATTCTTAATTAAAGAATCTTTTTTTTTTCTTTCCAACTTTGCCATAAATTTTGTTAATTTGTTCACTAGTATCCTTTTCCATGTACAAATGCTAACAAATGTATTAGAATACATGTTTGATGATCTCATAAAAAAGTTTTTCATCTTTAAAATATACATTTGAATATACAGCCCTTAAATACTAAAAAATAAATAAATATATAAATAAATCAACAATGATTACAAACAGATAAAAATGCCCATTATATAATGGTAATGAGAGCAATTCAGTAAGAAAAATATGTAACAGGCTCTGCGCCTGTGGCTCAAGCGGCTAAGGCGCCAGCCACATACACCTGAGCTGGTGGGTTTGAATCCAGCCTGGGCCCGCCAAACAACTATGATGGCTGCAACCAAAAAAAAGCTGGTCATTGTAGCAGGTGCCTGTAGTCCCAGCTACTTGGGGGGCTGAGGCAGGAGAATTGCTTGAGCCCAGGAGTTGAAGGTTGCTGTGAGCTGTTATGTCATGGCATTCTACCCAGGGCAACAGCTTGAGGCTCTGTAAAAAAAAAAAAAAAAAAGAAAAAAGAAAGAAAGAAAGAAAGAAAGAAAGAAAGAAAGAAAGAAAGAAGAAAGAGAAAGAAAGAAAGAAAGAAAAGAAAAGAAAAGAAAAGAAAAGAAAAGAAAAGAAAAATATGTAACAATTGTAAATATATGAGCACCTAACCCAGTAGCTCCCAGATTCATAAAACAAGTTCTATTAGATCTAAGCAAAGAAATAAACTGTAGCATCAGAACTGGATAGATGATTGAAGGAGAAATTTATTAAATAAAAAAACTTAAATGGGACACTAGAACAAATGGACCTAATATACATTTATAGAACATTCCACCCTCACACTACTAAATATATCCTCTTCTCATTGGCTCTAGCACTTTGGACATTTTCCAAGGTTGATCACATTTTAGGCCACAAAACAAATTTAGGCAAATTCAAAAAAATTGAAATCATACCATGTACCTTCTCAAACCACAGGGGACTAAAACTAGAAGTCAATTCCAAGAGAAACATGCAAGTCTATACAAAGTTATGGATATTAAACAAATTGGTGCTAAATGATCTTTCAGTTAATGATGAAATTAAAATGGACTCAAAAGATTCCTTGAACTGAATGAGGAAGGAGTCATAAGCTTTCAAAATCTATGGCATATAGTTAAAGCAGTCCTAACAGGAAAGTTCATAGCTTTAAATAACTATATCAAAAAGAAAGAAAGATCACAAATTAACAACCTGATGTCAAATCTCAAGGAATCGGAAAAATAAAAACAAACCAATCACAAAGCCAGGAGAAGAAAAAAAATAAATAAATAAAGCTCAGAGCAGAACTAAAGGAACTGGAAACTAAAAATACAATATAAAAGAGCAATGAAATAAAAAGTTGGCTCTATGAAACTGTAAACAAAATGATAGGCCACTAGCCACACAAACCAGAAATATAAAAGACTCAAGTAAGCACAATCAGTAGTAAAAAAGCACACATTAGAACTGGTGCTTCAGAAATGCAAAATATCATCCATGAATACCACAAAAACCTCTATGTACACAAGCTGGAAAACCCAGAGGAAATGGATAAATTCCTGGAAACACACAAACACCCAAGCCTCAATCAGGAAGAAGCATAAATCCTGACTAGGCCAATAAATAGCAGTAAGATTGAAACAGTAATAAAAAAAATCTCCCAACAACAAAAATCTCTGGACAAGATGGATTCATAGCTGAATTCTACCAAATATACAAAGAAGAACTGGAACCCATCCTACGTAAATTATCTCATAACATTGAGAAAAGAGCAAATCCTCCTCATTTCATTCTATGAATCAAGTATCACCTTGATACCAAAGCCAGGAAAGGACACAACAGAAAAAGGAAGCCCCAGACCAATATCCCGTCTAAACATAGATGTGAAAATCCTCCACAAATGACTAGCAAACTGAATTCAATAACATATCAAAAAAATTCATCATGATCAAACAGGTTTTATCCCCAGGGATACAATGATGGTTCAACATACACAAAGCAGTAAACATGATTCACCACATAAGCAGAAGCCTAAAACATAGAACATATGATTATCTCAAAAGATGCAGAAATAGCATTTGATTAAATCCAGCAACCTTTCATAATAAAAACCCTCAAAAAACTAGGCATAGAAGGAACGTATATAAAAATTATAAAAGGAAAAAAAAAAAAAAAAAAACATGACAAACCCATAGCCAACACCACACTGAATGGGAAAAGGTTGAAAGCTTGCCCCTAAGAGCTAGAACAAGTCAAGGGTGCCCACTGTCATCACTTCCATTGAATATAGTGCTGAAAGTGCTAGCCACAGGTAGGAGAAAGAAACAAATAGCATCTAAATCAGGAAAGAGGAAGTCAAACTATTCCTGTTTGCTGACAACGTGATCTTGTATCTAGAAAACCCTAAAGACTCCACCAAAAGTATCCTACAATTAACAAATAAATTTAGCAAAGACTCAGGTTACACATCAATGTACACAAATCATTAACATATTCATATACTTATAACAATCAAATTGAGAACCAAATTAAAGACTCAGTATCATTCACAATAGCTACAAAGTGAATAAAATACCTAGAAATATGCTTAAGAATTAATATTAATATTAATATCTACAAGGATTACTATAGAACAATGACGAAATACTGTTCAGCGTGATTTACAAATTCAACACAGTCTCAATTAAAATACCAATGTCTTCATAGATGTAGAAAAAATAAATCATCCAATGATTAATTTGGAAACAAAAAAGAGATTTAATAGCCAAAACTGCCTTAAGCAAAAAGAACAAATCTAGAGTTTTCACATTACCTGACTTCAAATAATGCTATAAAGCTATGGTAACCAAAACAGAATGAACTGGTATAAAAGTAGAGTCATACAAATGGAACAAAAATAGATAATTTATAAATAAAACCATCTACATAAAACAAACTTGTCTTTGACAAAGCATACAATAACTTATACTGGGGAAAGGATGTTATTCAATAAATGGTGTTGGAAAAAGTGAATAGAAGAATGAAAACTGGACCCCTATCTCTTACCATATATAAAAATAAATGTAAGGTGGACAAAAGACATAATTGTAAGTATGAAACAATAAACATTCTAGAAAGAAACACAGGAAAAACTCTTTTACAAATAAGCTGAGGCAAAGAATTTATGACTAAGACCCCAAAGGCAAATCAACAACAAAATCTTCTGTACAGCAGATGAAATAATCTACAAAGTGAAAATACAGCTTATAAAATGGGAGAAAATTTTTCAAAATACTCAGCTAACAATGGGCTGATAGCCAAAATCTATAGTGAACACAAACAAATCAGCAAGAACAAATGAAACAACCCCATCAAACAGTAGGCAAATGACACGAACAGAACTGTTTCAAAATAAGATAGAAAAATGGTTAACAAATATATAAAGAAATGCTCAACATCACTAATCATCAGGCAAATACAAATTAAAATGCTACCTCCTTTTCCCTATCAGAATGGTCACTATTAAAACGTAAAAAAACAAACAAACAAAAAAAAAAACACAGTGGCTCAGTGGCCACACCTGTAATCCTAGCATTCTGGGAGGTTGGGGCAGGTGGATTGCTTGAGTTCTTGAGTTCGAGACCAGCTGGAGCAAGAGCAAGACCCAGTCTCTACTAAAAATAGAAAAAGTGAGGTAAGAAGATAGCTTGAGCCCAGTAGTTGGAGGTTCCTATAGCTATGATGATGCTGTGGCACTCTACCCAGAGCAACAGCTCGAAACTCTGTCTCAAAAAAAAAAAAAAAGAAAAAAAAGTCAAGAAAAGATAGATACTGGTATGAATGCAAAGAGAATGGGACACTTAAACACTCTTGATTGAGTGAAGTGTCAATCAAGAAACTGAAAATTGGTATAACTTCTATGGAAAACAGTGTGGAGATTCTTCAAAGAATAGATGTAGACTTACCATTCAACCCAGCAATCCCACCAGTGATTATCTACACAAAGAAAAAAAAGTCATTTTATGCAAAGACATCTGTGCTTGAGTATTTATCATAGCACAATTCCCAATTGCAAAGATATGGAATCAATCATGAGCAAATTAAGAAAACGTAGTATGTAGATACCATGGAGTAGTATTCAGCCATAAAAAGAATCAAATAACATCCTTTGTCGCAACTTGGATGGAACTAGGGATCATTATAATTTGGGCACAAAGATGTGTAAAGGACATTGGAAACCAGGGAAAGGAGAAGGTATGGGACTGAAAAATTACTTGTTCAGTACAATAAACACTATTCTGGTAATGGGCATCTCAAAATCTCTGATTTAAGCATCATACAAGGTATTCATGTAACATAAACATTTATACCCCTCTAATATTGTGAAATAATAATGAATAAAATAAAAGTTTACTTGAAACTAAACAGATCCTCAATAAAATTTCTCCTGCAAGGCTACTCAAGACCTGATTCTCAACCTCTTACAACCTCTTCTTTCCACACACCAACTTTAGATAATGATTCTGACTGATATTTGACCAATCAACCACACCTTGTGCCAGACCTAGAGGAGGTAACTCTAACTAGAAAAACACGCAGATGGACTTTTGCCTGGGTTTCTGTAGGGATGTCCCATTTTCTCAGAAGCAGAAAATGGACAAGCCACTCCTTCTGTTTATTACTAGATGAGATCTATGGATTTTAATGATCATGTTTAGTTTGACTCATTAAACATCAGTGATCTAAAAGTTAAGCTGTGAGCTAAGTGTGAGAGAAAAGAAAGATAACTAAAGACAGGTGGTTCATATTCATAGGTGCTTAGATCCAAGTGAGGAAGATAAGAAAATCACAACTTCAAATCCACACAGGATGGAGTAAAGAATACAATAAAAATATGAATGATGAATGGGCTGTGGAAACCCAGAGTATAGAGTAAAGTTAATCTGATTTGGCAGGAAGAGAGGCGTGGAATAGACAATCAAGTGATCAAGGAAGGCTTCATAGAAGCAGTGGAACTTGGGCTGTGACTTAAAGAAGTATATGATTGCAGGAGATGGAGAAGGAAGAAACAGCATCCCAGGCTGAGAGGATAGCACGTGGAAAACCACAGAGACACAAATGTGTACATTGAGACTTAGATTGTCCTGAATTCCATGTTTTATTCTGTAGGTACCAGGGAGGCATCGTAGGTTTGGGGGCAGGAGATGGATGTGATCTCACGTTTAAGTAAGAAAAATTGAGTAGTAGTATGGAAGGATGATTAGAGGGCTGAGGAGGTACAGGATAAGTTGAATGTAATTATGAGGTCACGAAATGATAAGATACTGAAAGCCTGAATGGTAATAATAATGGAAGGGAAAAGATGACTGCAATTTTTTTTCAGTCTTTTCACACTGAAGAGAAACAATATGATCATTTGGATATGTGAGTCATGGAGAAAGATACATCTAGAATGGCTTTCACATTTGAGGCTTTGGAAACTGTCTAGTGGTTCATGCCCACTAACATACCAATAATGGCAATTGAAAGAAAAACATAACATGCATGACACTGTGAGTGAGGCCACATTCTAAGTGCTGTACATAGAAATTAATTCATTTAATCCTCACAACATTTGTAAGGTAGAGACTTATCAGCACTCAGTTGATTTTTTTATTTCTGATTCATATGAGAGTACAAATGTTTAAGTTACATTGTTTTCATTTCAATGGTAAAGTTCAAATTGTAGTTGAGCCCTTCACCAAGGGAGCATGCTGAATACCCTCACATTGTGCACATTAGGTGAGATCTTGCCTAATGTGTATCACCCTCCCTCCTCTTCTCTCTGCTCCCCCTCCTTTCCCCTCCCCTTTAGTAGATTATACTTGTGTTTTTTCTTTCATGTGGGCTTGTAGTTGTTTATATATTGGTTTCATATTAGTATTGAAAACATTGGATACTTGTTTTTCCGTTGTTGTAATACTTTATTAAGAAGAATGTGTTTCAATTCCATCCAGGTAAACATAAAACATGTAAAGTCTCCATCTTTTTATGGCTGAATGGTATTCCTGGGTATACACATATACCACAGTCTGTTAATCCATTCATGGATTGATGGACACTTGGGTTGCTTCCATATCTTGGCAATTGTGAATTGAGCTGTAATAAATATTCTAGTTCTAATGTCCTTGTGGTAAAATGATTTTTTTTCTTCTCGGTAGATACCTAGTAATGGGATTGTGGAATCAAATGGAAGGCCAACTTTTAGCTCTTTGAGAATTCTCCATGCTTCTTTCCACAAAGACTGTATTAGTTTGCAATCCCACCAGCAGTGCAAGTGTTCTCTTCTCTCCACATCCACACCAGCAGCTGCAGTTTCAGCATTCTGCAATGTGGGCTATTCTCACTTGGGTTGGGTGATATGTCAGAGTGGTTTTGATTTGCATTTTTCTGATGATCAGGGATGACGAGCATTTTTTCATGACAACATTCACTTTAAACATGAGGCAAAGAGAGATACAATTATCTGCCCTGATTATGTACCTAGTTTTCTGATAAAGACAGGATTGGAATCTAGGCACTTTGGCTCTTGCAATCCATGCTTTTTAATCACTACACTAAGTAGCCAATAGGATATGGGTGTGCCTGTAACCACATAGCTTTGCAAATACTTAATAATATACTATCCAAAAAATATTGCTAATGTAAGTTTAAAATAAAATCTCCTAATTATTTTAATTTATATTTTTATTTTTACTAATATAATTGTCAGATGAAAATTTTATTTGTGTACTGACGGGTGAAAAATATGCACTGTTTGTGTTATTTGCTCATTCCCTTGTTAGAACGTTCTTTTCAACTTTGTAGAACTATTTATACAGGAGGAATGCTGTAACATTGTCACATATCAATTTGTATTAGGCTAAATCACATGAAATTGCCAGGATTTGACTATTTTTGACCTATAAAAATAGCAGTTTCATATGGTTCAATCTAATACATTCATTTCATTAGTCATAATAATAACCAATCTTTATGTAGTACTTAATATGTACAATATACTGTGTTTTATTTACACTATTAGTTCATTTAATTCTTGCAACTACTCTAGGTTGTATGTGGAATCATCTCCATTTTACAGATGAGGAAACCAAGGGACAGAGAGGTTAAGAGAGTTATTGAAGTTAACAAACTAGTGGGAAGAATATGTGGGGCAAGTATCAGGGCTCAAACATCTTTCTGACTCAAAAGGATAGGATTTTAACCATTCTGCTATATTGTCTTGCATGTGTGTTCTTCCAGATGACTTTTTATACATGAGTTTCTTAAAGAAACAAATTTCCTAGGAGTATTTCAATTGGAGATTACATTAATTTCCATGATTCAGTCTTCCTCTTTTACCTGCCTTACAGAGTTTTATATGTTTATATATTATTTATTTAAAATTATAATTCCAAGGATTCACTAAAAGTTACCATTTGAGTTTTAATCTTTTGTATTGCTAATTTGATGGGTTTTTTCTTTCCATTGTATAAACTAAATGTTTATACATAGATAAGATACTGACTCTTGCCATATTACTTTTGTATTTACTCATTTTACTGAATTCTCTCTTAAGTATTTCTTGAATCTATTCTTTTCCATTCTCTTCATCACAAGGCTACCATCCTCTCTCACCTGGATGACAAGTCTTCCTACTGGCTTTCTTGCCTCTTGGCTTGTTCCTCTAAAAGGTGTCCCTCACACTGTATCAAAATGAGCTTTCACAAGGACAAATCTCATGCTTGCTTTAAACTTTTTTTTTTTTTTTAAATTGTTGGGGATTCATTGAAGGTACAATAAGCCAGGTTACACTGATTGCATTTGTTAGGTAAGTCCCTCTTGCAATCGTGTCTTGCCCCCAAAAGGTGTGACACACACCAAGACCCCCCCTTCCGTCTTTCTGCTCTTCCTTTCCCCACCCCTCCCTCCTTCTTTCTCTCTCTGCTCTCCCCTTTCTCCACTCCCACTGTGACCTTAATTGTCATTAATTGTCCTCATATCAAAATTGAGTACATAGGATTCATGCTTCTCCATTCTTGTGATACTTTACTAAGAATAATGTCTTCTACTTCCATCCAGGTTAATATGAAGGATGCAAAGTCTCCATTTTTTTTAATGGTTGAATAGTATTCCATGGTGCACATATACCACAGCTTGTTAATCCATTCCTGGGTTGGTGGGCATTTAGGCTGTTTCCACATTTTGGCGATTGAAAACTGAGCTGCAATAAACAGTCTAGTACAAGTGTCCTTATGATAAAAGGATTTTTTTTTTTCCTTTTGGGTAGATGCCCAGTAATGGGATTGCAGGATCAAATGGGAGGTCTGGCTTGAGTGTTTTGAGGTTTCTCCATACTTCCTTCCAGAAAGGTTATACTAGTTTGCAGTCCCACCAGCAATGTAAAAGTGTTCCCTTCTCTCCACATCCACGCCAGCATCTGCAGGTTTGTGATTTTGTGATGTGAGCCATTCTCGCTGGGATTAGATAGTATCTCAGAGTGGTTTTGATTTGCATTTTTTTATTAGATAGGGATGATGAATATGTTTTCATATGTTTGTTAGCCATTTGTCTCTCTTCTTTAGAGAAGGTTCTATTCATGTCTCTTGCCCATTGATATATGGGATTGTTGGCTTTTTTCATGTGGATTAATTTGACTTCTTCTCTATAGATCCTACTTATCAAGCTTTTGTCTGATTCAAAATATGCAAATATCCTTTCCCATTGTGTAGGTTGTCTATTTGATTTGGTTGTTGTCTCCTTAGCTGTACAGAAGCTTTTCAGTTTAATGAAGTCCCATTTGTTTATTTTTGTTGTTGTTGCAATTGCCATGGCAGTCTTCTTCATGAAGTTTTTCCCCAGGCCAATATCTTCCAGTGTTTTTCCT
>CAUYPK010035112.1:0-10826 GCA_963574355.1 Loris lydekkerianus | reverse complement strand
CGCCCGCGCCCTCCCGGGCCGGGCCGGGGCCGGGCCCGCCCCCCCCCCCCGGCCCCGCCGCCCCCCGCCCCCCCCCCCCCCCCCCCCAGACAGAGTTGTCAGATTTAGCAAAGAAAATATAGGATGTCTAGGAAAAATGTGAATCTCACATAAACATGCAATAATTTTTTTAGTATAAACAAATGCTGTGCAATGCTGGGACGTGTGTTTACTAAAATATTTTTCATTATTCATTATTTTTCTGACATTTAGATTTAACTGAGCATCCTGTATTTTATGTGGCAGTCCTGGGGTAGGGAGAGGAAATGAGGCAGATGCTGAGTGGGACTGATCACAGTTAACATTCCTGGTGGCTAATTAGGGCAGGACCAGATCTGGGACCAAGCCCTCTGACTTCCATTCTAGTTCACCATTCTCTGACCTTGATAGTCAATTTCAAGTTTGTTATAAAATTGACATTTCTACCCTACCAACCACCTTCACAGATTTTTGTCTACTAAGGGGGGCTAAAATTGACATCTACAATAAACAGGGAGAGGAGACACTTCTTCCATCACAGGTCTGTGACGCTAAGGCTGCTGCTGAAAGAATATGCCCCCACTTTTGCAAATAAGGAATGAAGGTGACCCCCATTAAGAAATATCAAATAAAATATTTAAATGTATTTAGATTTCACATCCTCAGATTGAGGAAACTATAATATAACTTATTAAAGAAACCCTCGGGGTTTGTAGGAAAGGCCACTCCTTTTAGTGAGCAGTGAATAAATACAAAAATGAAGTACTTAAAATTGGTTTACATACACTTTCAGTGCAGAGCCAATAAATTCATAAAACCTGATAAGTCTTCAGATCCCTGGAGGGGTGAATATGCAGTTCGCAATACATTGAATTCACAGCAGCATCGCAGAACAGGGAAAGTTAATTTTTTTCATTCCCTATGTATCAAGGCCCAGGTAATTTTTCACTGCCAGGCCCCTTTTTAAAATATAGATATAGTTTTTAGTATATATGGGTTAATAGTGATTTTCATGTTATTCTTTTTTCTTCAATTGCTTTTGAGAAACTCCAACTTACAAATAAGGAGATGTGCAGATGGCTTTTATCTTATTTACTCAAGTATTTTCAGTGCACTCAGTAATCAGTGGGGTACACTTATCCTGGGGTTTGGCAGGGAATTGCATACCCAGCTCCTATTACTGTTCATAAATTATTGTTCCCATACACACCATCCTGAAAATGTACCTCAGTGGGCTTTGTTTGGGCTGCGTATTTCTGTAGTTGCTGGTGCTAGAAATCTAACCAGAAATCTGAAAAAGACCAATTAAAAGGCAAATCCTCTCTTCCCATTCCAATAATGCTGACCAAAGCAACTGAACATAAGGAGATAAATGTGAATTATTTTCTATGTTTTACGTAAACATAGTAAATTCAAAAATACATTTTAATATTGAACAAATGCCATGTCCCCTTGAGAGTTGTGTTTACAAATCATTTAAAGATACATCATGCAGACAGCCCACTTTGACAATTCAGATGACCTTCAGATAGTCTGCATTAGGGCAATCTGATGGTTGGGGATGAAATGCTCACAAAATTAGGTAATAACATAAAGAGGCTCCTATTTAGAATACAAACTACACCTCAACACACATAACAGCAGTCAGGGCAGGGTCCATCCCTCAATAAGATATTTTAGTTAATCCTTCTCTCTGACTGAATAATGATGTCATGTAGCTACTGAGATTGCCAGGATTTCAACTTGGGGGTGGTCCCATCTCATAGAGGTTCATGTAAATGTCCCTTAAAGGTCTGTGGGATGGATGCAGTCTTTTATCTATTGGTTTCCTGAGTATACCAGATGGAGTAGTTTACCATCCCCTGCCTTCAAGTAGTTCCCAATCCAGTGAGGAAGCTTAAAAGATACATCTGGGGAAAAGAAATTGATATTGCTGCAGGATGGAAGACTCTTCAGCAAACAAGCATGAACAATCCAGTATTTTTCTTCTTTCTTTTTTTTCTCTTTTAGAAGCACTGATCTTAATTATTGGAGGAAAATATTTCAATGTTTTCCTTTCATATTATTTAAAAGACTGCTTCTTTTGTTCACAAATAAAGATTTTTTTTCTTCAGAAGTGTCCTCACTAAAGACAGCTAGCACTTCAATTCAAAACGAACCACACAAAAAAAAACAACCATGCAATAATATAGAAGGATTCGTCAAATAACAATAAACACCCTAGCTCAAAAATGAAACAGATAGAGCTGTCACTCGGATAGAAGCAAAGAGAAATATTTCAGTCCCAGCAGTGAACCTTGGTTCTAATGATCTAAAGTATGCTGCCAGATTTGCAAGCAGTTTCCTTCTTTCTACGTATCTATTTTATCTTTATTAGGGAAGTTGATGAAGCCTCTGATGTTCCAAAAACGCAATATGGGCTGAATTAAACATCATTTTCACAGTCATGTGTACAGATTCGGACTTGCAATTTTTTTTTAATCCAGTCGACCAGTGTCCAAAGCACTTTTCATTATTATTAACATCTTCTCCCACCAATTTCTTTCCCAGTCTGATATCTCATTCTGATTAATGGACTGGTAGCAGGGACTACTTTTTTAAAATGATGTTTTGTTTAGAGCTTCTGTTTATGTTTCAGGAAAACAAATAAAGGCAGGCATATTAAAGAATATGGTGTTTTAGAAACAAAGAAAACAACCCAGATTAGAGGAAAGTTAACTGTTCCCTGGGGAGAAACCCTAGTGGTTAAAGTGTTTCATCAGCAACAATACAGAAATTGTTTTAATGGTGTTTTGAACATCTTATTCTTGAAAAATAATACTCATGCTCACAAAACATAAAGGTTGAAATTCAGGCTATCCATTTGGAAGGCTGACATTTATTGAGTGCAATAATTTATAAAGACTGTTAAAGCCAGTAGTATGAGGATATAGAATTGAGAATACTACAATATGCTTCCACATGGGATCAAATATTTTTCATGCTTAACTGATTAGTACTATTGAGAACAAGGAATAGTATTTAGGATCTGGAGAGAGGCTTACTGGGTTCTTGTGCAAAAACCACATCCCAGCGCTTATTTAACAGCAGTTGAAGAGAAATCACACACAGGAAACAAAAGTGAAATCCTCTATTTATCTAAGAACAAAACTGTGCCTATGGAGTTTGTCTTTGTTTTCTCTTCCTGATTAAAAGTCCAACATTCCTTTCTTGCTGTTTTTATTTTTCAGGCCTCAGTTTTAAAATGGTAGCACTACTGAATATTTTGGGGATGGTATTTTCCTCATATACTGAAATTTGCAGCAGCTTTTTTATATTTGTGATTTTTTTTTTTAAATTTTTGCATCAATGTGAGGTTGCATTGTTTGCATTGTTTGCATTTGTAAGGTAAAGTCCAAGGTGTTGTAGTTGAGCAGGTTTTCTCTGTCTTTAAAAAAAAAAACAAAAAACAAAAATCCTTAGCCATTAAATGCACGCTGCCATCACTAGATTACCTTGGAGAAACTTGAAGATTTCTCAAAGCAGCAAACTCCATCATGTACACAGTAATGGATAAACAGATAGGGCAAGGGCCACCTCAGACAGAATATCCATGTTAGAGTCTAAAATTTCTTTCTCCCTTGGTTTAAACTACAGATTGATATCCTGTCATTAAATGCTTTGGTTTGCTTTGAAAAAACGCTGTTTGTCACAGCCCGTGTTTGGGGGCAGAAGTTCTTTGGTAAAACTTGTCATTATTTATGTACAAGAAAGGAAAACCTTGTCTATTAAATTAATTAGAATGTGGCCTGAAAAGGAATATTTTTGATCAGTGAAAACAGAAGTCTTCGGGTAAAGGGGGAAAAAAGGCAGAAAGGTTCAAAAAACAGAGCCGCATTGTTTGCAGAAAGCCTGCTGCTTCTTTTATGCCTAACTGAACCATGCCAGGAGCCCTCTTGAATTTCTGCAAGAATACAGTTTCAGATCATCTGCATTCAGGGCCAGAGTCATGGCCCTGGAACCGATAATTGCCTCTGACAGGATTTAATTACCTTCTCTAGGACCTTTTCTCTGTTTGATTGGAGACCACCCCCTGCCTCCGATCAAATCAGACAGTAATAACACGCTGAAGCGCAGCAGCCAATCACGAGTCAAGTCTCAACAGTGACCTTGCTGAGTCGAAGCTGATTGGTGGTGTCAGCCTTGTCAACGGTGTCAGTGAACCATCAGACAAGAAAGAGCGCGGGGTGGGGTGGGGGGAGCGGAGGAGAGCGACCGGAGATAACAGCATTAATGTTAATGGAGGCTGTCAGCATTCAAGGCTCCAGGCCGCCTCACAAGCGGCCTTGCACAAAAACAAAAATATTAGAGAACTCATACAAGTCTAAAAGATTCAAGAGGGGAACATTTATCCCTCCTCCAGTTTGGGGAATCTATTCAAGGTATAATTCACATGCAGTTCAGAGAAAGTGACAGATACACGCACATTAGGTGACAGAATAATTTTCATGAAAAGAAAAAACCTCATAAAACTTAGCTGGATGAATGGGGGAGGGCAGAGGCAAGGGGAGGATATACTACCTACATGATTTTTTTTTTTTTTTAACTATAGGACTGTGAATGTTGGTATTTAAGATGTGCCATAAACCTCTGCTTTTAATATTAATCTAAGTCAGGAGCCACTATATTATTGATGACCATTTTAGTGAAGGATATAAGCTTACCTGTAATATTAACAAAGAATAATACATTCATTAAATGGCCAATGTATGTGCATATAATTTTTAGGGATAATTTATAGTAATGCATAATTCTAGTGATCTGCAAAAAATAGCTTACCTAAGGACATAAAACTTGGTTAACCTCTATTCTGTTGAAAAAGGTGTTTTTTTCCTCCATAAAACAACATCATGGCATCAATGAGTTATGATTTGCAGAAAATCTGTTGCAAAATGGTAATAAACTGAGATTTGGCAGAGAAGTAGAATGCATTATTAGGTTGGTACTAATTTAGAGTTTAATTTATTCATTACATTTGTCTATAAATAAAATAATCTTACCTGCAGCATTTATTTTGCTTCTGACTCACCAACCTCTTTACAAATGTAACAACTAATAGGAAAAAATATACTTGCTGAGGTATATTGGAATTTCTCTTAATGTTGGAATGTTAATGGAATGTTTACCAATTGTAATTCACAGTATTTTTCATAAAGCGTTTTAAGAAAACTGTGGTCTAATTTAACTCTTCTGAGAAGAAAGGGATACTTTTTAACAGACTCTCTGACTTTTCCAAATGGAATACTACCTTTAAAAATAATATAATAACATCAGCTAATTCAAGCTTAAGGCAATCTTCTGCCACATCCCTCCATCTATACATTTCTTTAAGAATTTTCAGTTTCATCAAGGAATCTTACCTAATTAGTCCTTGTAGAAATGGATCAAATATTTTTTTGATTCCAATTCTATTCTTTACACATCTCTCCCCCAAGAAACACATATTTAAATAAAGAATGGCATTGTTTTTACATATCTACCCTTCTTTTCCTTTATAAATCATGGTACTTATACTGGATTGGAATTTATAATGAACTTGTTAAGATGGTATGGTTATTTAAATTGTTAAAGAACAATGTGACACAACTTGCAGGATGCTATGCTATGTTGAAGAGATTGCTTGCTTTCAGGTACCCATAGTTAAAACACACTTTTGAGAAAAAAATAATGTACCTTACACAAGAAATAGAAGCCTTAGAGTTTGGGTCCAGCTTTGCTCTTGACAAGCTGTCCAATTTGGGTCAAGTCACTTTGTCTTCACAGTTATTGGTTTTCTTGGCTATAAAAGGCAGTTAACCTGAGGTTACCTGAAGAATTAAAAGTGTAGAGTACGGGTATAATTAGCATGCAGACACCATAACAGTCATTTTGCTTCTCAGGGACAACTAAAAGGTTCTCTTTTTGCAACTCAGGGTGGTAAGTTTCTCTCTGCCCCTGTTCCCTCCAGCCCCCTCCTGTCACACACTCTTACACCACTCAGTAGACAAGGACATACTCACAACTCTTTTGACTGATACTGAGAGGTAAATAACAAGTAGTCACCATCAGTGTCAGAACTAGACCCAAACTTGCTCAATCGTACCTCTGGGTTCTTCCTGACCCATGCCTTGCCTCTGGGAACTAACAGATTGTTCTGTATTCAGGAAAGCGTTAATCTTTTATTGCAGCTGTTCTAAGTATTTTTCATGTCTATATCCATCACGTGCTCTTACCTGTGTACAAAACTGGATACTTAACAAATACTTTTTAAATGTTTGGAAAAATAAATCTATATCATATGTGATTATCATCAATTTGAATTATAGCTCCCTTTGACTCCTATTCCCAAGTCTAGAATATATGGAACTCTGAAAACGAGGACCAACTTAAATAAGTTTGAAAGTATTAGAGAACAAGATAGATGATTATTTGTATATGCTAAACATAGGAAGGTTTTTATGTCTCAAAGCAGGTAGTCAATAGCATTTTATGTCAATAGCGCTATGTCAACACTTTCCAAAGGCAATCCTCTCCCAATTGTGAAGAGGGGAGCAAATATTCATTCTGTCCTCTGGTTATCACATCGTCAGCCAGTTCAGATTGAAGTAACTTCACCAGAAAAGAGACAAAAAGAAGTGAGTATTGTGGGGTCACTCCTTGGCAAGAACAACAGCATTCTCACCCTGGAAAGGTGAATAATTAGTACTCATCTGACTCTGCCTAATTAAATCCACATTAGCTTGTTCTGTTCATTTGAAAATGCTTTCCTTTAGGGAAAATAGCCTTTTCTTATCTTCACAGTTTATATTTCTTAAATGGACACTTTTGGAATTGAAGAGATTCTATCTTGGTTTTGAAAAGCTTTTCCCTTTTTGTGATAATCATTAGAAATCAATGACAAAGCTTACTATTTTCTAAATGGGAGAGAAAATATTAACCAATTGCTAGATATAGATTCTTATAAAACAGATAGTCAAGCCTCTTGTAATCCTGTATTATGTTCCATTTTTTTACCAGAGAGATGAGGGAAAAAAAGAGCTTTTTGGTTCTTAAAAACCACACACACAAAAAATGAGAAATTAAAGAGAAACCACGCACCAAATCTGAGGTTAAATCTTGGTTGCTGTTTTAGAATGATCTTTGCATAATTTGAGTTACACAACAGAGCGACTTTAATTCCAAATTCAATCACTCCTTGACTGAGGCTCAGAAATCAAATCCCTAGTAAAATATGACATTCAAAACAATAGAATAGTCAATATTTCACCATCATGAGCCTAGTTAGGATCTATTTCAATACAGTACCAATTCAGTTCGTTTACCACACCAGGCAAATCTTTTTAATTCCACATTTTTAATTTCACTTGCCTAACATTTCCAATAATCAAAACCATGATGGAAAGTAAAAAAAAAACCATGAGGTTTCCAAGATTTGTGGGGAGAATTTCACTCCGTCAGTTCTGATCTCAGACTTCTGATCTTTTCCTTAATTCATATTGATTGTCAACTTCGCTTGTATCCTCATGGCTTGGCGATTTAAATTTAGACATAGATTGCCCTAATGATAGGGAGAGAGGTGGGCTGGAGATGGGGAGGAAGAGAGTAAAAAAGATCCAGGTTCAATTAGATGGTCTAGATAGAATCTCATGTGAGATTGTAGAATCCTGAAGTTTACTTCACTTACAGCAACTGAATGGAAACCACAATACAATTTTCCAACAGACTTTGGCATCATTTTTTCTAGTCCCAAAAGACTCAGCTAGAGAAAAGATACAACTCAGACATGGAATTGGAAACCAAGTACAGATAGAAAACTGGTAAATGAATAGTTTTGAATCAGTCAGTGTTTCCAAGACTGAAAATTTCAGACTTTGGTCCCTTTAGAACTGATTTTACTTCTTCCTTGGTGACCTAAAGTTACATGACTGTCAAAATCTATTTCTTGCTTTCAATCCTGGACTCTGAAGTATGAAGACATAATTCTTACTTTTTGGCCTGAGCTTTTGCAATCCCTAAATAAAAAACCCAAGGTTTATATTGTCTTGTCACATTACTGTTGTTACTATTATAACAATATTGGGGTTCCAATATTGTGTGTGTTTAGGAAGGGGTGTATCTAAAAAGAATATGTCTGATTTAGTGCACTGTTTATTTACTTTAGGGTCCACATTTTAAAAGACTTGCACACAAAAGGCTTAGAAACACTTCCAACATGAGAAACTCCAGGCAAGTGATTACTCAGCTGGCAAAATGGAAATTTCAAGTTGCACAGACAGCTAATTGTGGCCTGCCTCTGGAATGACAGGTCTATAATTTTTAGTTTTGTGTGCATTGAAAGCTAGTCACCTTGACACTCAGTGTCCCATTATCCACCGGCCACCAACCATATGATGATGTTCAAGGAGTGACAGGCGCTTTCCATTATGGCTGATGAAACACGCTGTGTTTTATTTGGATAAAGCTGTCCTTAGGGAAAAAAAGAAAGTCATGTGTCTACTTCTCATTGTGAGCAACAAGGATACTGAAACACCTTTAATTCCAGAGAATCCACTTCTTTGTGCTTCTATAATAACAACCATCAGTTACCTTTGGTATTTGTCACGAACATTTTTAAAGCGGTTTAAAAATTACACATTTTAATATGTTACAGTCCTGGCCTTTTAAATATAAATTTCACCTCTTAATGTCAAGAACTCTCTCCATTAAATTATATTATGTTAGAAGAACTTGGAACCTGGTTAAAGCCCGCATGCCAGGGAAAGTTTAACATGTATGTCCTTAACCTTTTTCTTCCCCTCAAAGCTATCGTTTCAATCGTTCTAAAACTTCATGATATGGGGGAATATGATTAAATCAAAAAACAGAAGATGAAATTGTAACCCCAGGTATGAAGTGATTGGCTATTGACTTCGAAGAAGTTTACCATCTCTCTGAGCCTCAAATCTTTAAAATAAAGATTCTGAACTGGATGATCTCTTCCTTTGCCTCCATCCCCAGAAGTTTTCGTTTCTATGTAAATATTAAAGTCTTAATCATAAAATTTTTCAGACCATAAATAGAACTAAACTCTCTTTGCCAAATAGAGCAGTGCAGATGTCCAGTAGTCCCTCCTTAAAGGGACATATGTTCCATGACCCCGGGTAAATGCCCGGGACCATAGATAGTACCAAACCCTCTATATACTAAGTTTTCTTTCTAAAGATACATATGACAAAGTTTAATTTATAAACTATGCACAGTAAGAGATTAACAACAATAACTAACAATACGAATAGAACAATTATAATAATGTTCCATAATGTGGGTGTGGTCTCATATGCATTCCCTCTCTTTCTCCCTTTCCCCTACACACACTCAAAAGAGCTTATTTTACTATACCTTGGGTAACTGAAAGAGAAACTGTAAGAGAGGACTGTATTCTGCTGCAAGGCACAATACCAACTAGCTGGGATAAGCAGAAAAGACAACGATCATAACCTAATAAAAATTTGGAGGTATATTCCTCAAGATTCTCCACATTTTTATCAATCTTTAGTGTACCTGGATTTCATTCTTGAACACCATTTACTGGTTATAAAATGGCTGCAGCAGCTCCAGGCATCAAAGTCTCTGCCAAAAATTTCTAGAAAGAAGGAAGGAAGAGATTGAAAAGAGAGCTCTCTGATCATTAGGAAGTAAACATTTCCTAGAGGCCCTGTGGTAGACTAAATAAAGGCCGTGGTGTCCTCATCTTACTCCCCAGAACCTGTGAATATTACCTTTTATGGCAGAAGGGCTTTGCAGATGTGATTAAGCTGAGGTGGGAAGATTACTCTGGATTGCCCCTGGGGCCCTAAATATAACCACAAGTGTCCTGATAAGTGGGAGACAGCACGAGATTAGACACAAAAGCGGAGAAGTAGGAGATAACAGGAGGCTGGAGAAAAATGAGGAAGGATTCATGAGCTGAGAATACGGAGGCCTCCAGAGATTAGAAAAGGCTGGGGAGCCGACTATTCCCCAGTCTCCAGTGGGAGCAGCCCTGTAGACATCTCCACTTTAGCCCCTGAGACGGATTTCAGACTTGTGACCTCTAGAACTGTCAGAGAATAAATTTGTGTTGTAAGGCACTCAATGTGTAGTAATTTGCTACAGCAGCAGCATAACGTTAATGCAAATTCCCAAGTATACTTTCCTTTTTGTCTGGCCAGATATAGGCCACCGATGGGCCATTCCTAGACACACGGAGGCTAGGAAAATAAGCAGCTGACAAACAAACTACACATGATTGTCGTGGATCCATTATAATTTGTTCCCTGGGGCTGGGTATGTTACTGGCCTCAAATGAACTGGAGTTTTATAAACATGTAAAAAGAAAGGTTAGAAAGTTAGCAAATGCTGCTGTATTAAAGTTTAAAGAAATCAACAAATTTTGAGGTTATTTCTGTCCTGACACATTCCAAAATATTATTCAATTAAAATAGTTATTAAGTACCTAGCCATCCTGCTTAAAACTTCAGTGACCTGCTGAGTTTTGCCATAATCTAGCCTGTGACTATCTTTTCAGCCTACCTCTTACCAATTTTCAGGGATCCAGCCTGTTCTTTTTTTGTTTGTTTCATTTTTTTCAGCTTTTGTTATAAACTAGGCTTCATTTTTTTTTATTTTTTTTTATTTTTTATTGTTGGGGATTCATTGAGGGTACAATAAACCAGGTTACACTGATTGCATTTTTTAGGTAAAGTCCCTCTTACAGTCGTGTCTTGCACCCAAAAGGTGTGGCACACATCAAAGCCCCACTCCCCTCCCTC
>CAUYPK010035111.1:0-12017 GCA_963574355.1 Loris lydekkerianus | reverse complement strand
ACACCGGTGTGTCTGGCATGCAGCCTGTTAATCTAAGACTTTAAAAGCATAATCATTATACTGTTCAAACTTAACAGGATTTTTTTAAAGTTAAATTATTTAAAATCATTATATTTCAGGACTTTTTTTTTTTTTTTTTTTTTTTTTTGAGACCAAGTCTCACTCTGGCCCTCACATGAGGAATAAAACACTCTTATAAGCCAAAGCTTCAGGCCCACCTTAATGATATCAGCACTGCAGATGCTGGCTGGATAGAGGTTCCTCTGCACACCAGTATGGTTAATTCCTTACTGCCCTTTTAAACTTCTTCCCCAGTACAGGGTGTTAGAGTTAACATGACAGTGAATTCATATGTTGTATCTGTAAGTCTGTGTTTTTACACATACAGTTTCCAATAAAGGGAGTATGATAAAAAAAAAAAAAGCAGAAAATCAAGTTCGTGCTGGTCAAGTAAACCTTTTCTTGTTTATTTTTCTCATTTTTAATCTTTTCAGCAAGAAAATGTTATTTAATATTTCATCCTACTTATTCAGAAGTATTCAAAGTGGAAGGTAAAATTGGGACATCTTCAGTGTTCTTGGATTTCTTTGAACAGTAGTTTCAAAGTTTTAATTTTACTCTCTTCACCATTGATTACATTCTAGAAAATGAAGAAGTCAAAGAAACGACTTTACGAGAGCTTAAAATGCTTCGGACTCTCAAGCAAGAAAACATCGTGGAGCTGAAGGAAGCCTTTCGTAGGAGAGGGAAATTGTACTTGGTGTTTGAGTATGTCGAAAAAGTAAGTCATTAGTTGTCAATGTGCCAATTTGCCTGATTTTCTTTAGGACTATCTGACATTATGGAAGAAAGTGTCATTATGTAGTATGATTTGTCAATGTATTCATAATCTGAGGACTTTAAAAGTGAAGGTGTTATTAATCATTAGAAGTCCTGAAGTAGGCTGGGAGGCCGAGGCAAGAGGATTGCTTGAGCTCAGGAGGAGTTCCAGAGCAACCCGAGCAAGAACGAGACCCCATCTCTACTAAAAATAGAAAAACTAGCCAGGTGTCATGGCAGGCACCTGTAGTCTCAGGTTATTCGGGAGGCTGAGACAAGAGAATCGCTTGAGCCCAAGAGTTTGAGGTTGCTATGAGCTGTGACACCACAGTACTCTACCCAGGGCCACAGAGTGAGACTCGGTCTCCAAAAAAAAAAAAAGTCCTGAAGTATATTTAACGATTTTATATAATTTAACTGTACAGAGATCCTGTTAAGTTTGAACAGTATACTGATTAGGCTTCTAAAGTCTTAGATTCACAGGCTGCATGCGAGTCACCTCGGTGAGCAGAGGTCGTGCGCCAAGCATCCACAATGCAGCTCATAGCCAAGCTGCAGCGTATTCTAAGAGTGCCTGATCGTCAATCTGAACAGCAGCTGTTACAGGTTCCTGCTGTCCTCCTGTGGCATGTCCATCTGTCCATCCCAGATGGTGTAGCTGTTCTGGTATGGAGAACTTATGCTGAACCAATATACCCGCTTCCATACCATCAACTTCACTCAGGCTAACCTCCACAGTCATGGAGAAAGGACATAAGTCACATTAACTCTAATGGATTAATTGGCAGGGGAGTGGGGAAGATAATTTCATTTTAAATGAGCTTTTATAATAACTTTAGACATAGCTGGGAAATTCTAACTACCATGTTTTTATATGAATGTACCAGGATACAGATTTATAATCCCTGATCTACAACTTCAAAATCCCTCAAAACAGTCTAAAAACTGCAAGCTTTTTCTAAGTTTAAGGCAAATTCACTTAGAGGCAAAACCCAAACTGACATGAGACCACTTACATTGTTTATCTCATCCAATGTGAACATTCATATGGCATGCTACAGAAATAGTACTCGATCAGGAGGCACCTATATAACATGCCATATTCTTATTCTAAAACCCAAAAGTTATCAATCCTAAAACATTTGACCAGCATAAACTTGATTTTCTGCTTTTTCAATCCTAAACACTTCACCCCAAGGTTTTGGGTGAAGGCCAGAATCCCAGCTAAAGGACATCTTCAAGTTTGAAGAAGAAAATGGAGTTTAGAGATAGGGGCAAGGAAGACTAATACACCTTCTAGGAAGAAATGCTCTCTATACGAGGTACACAAGAGGGCCAAAGGGAGAGGGAAGATTCTAGATGCAGTGCCCAGAATTACTTCTTCAGATTATTTTCGGTCCCAGTCCACTCTCCCAATTCTCTTTCAAACGTGTTTAAAGAAAAGACTATAGGCTCGGCACCTGTAGCTCAGTGGATAGGGCACTAGCCACACACACTGGGGATGGCAGGCTCGAACTTGGCCCAGGCCTGCTAAACAACAACGACAACTACAACCCAAAAATAGCCAGGTGTTGTGGTGGGCACCTGTAGTCCCAGCTACTGAGAAGCTGAGGCAAGAGAATCACTTGAGCCCAGGAGTTTGAGGTTGCTGTGAGCTGTGACACCACAGTACTCTACCAAGGGTGACACAGTGAGACTCTATCTCAAAAAAAAAAAGAAAGAAAGAAAAGAAAAAAAAAAAAAAAAAAAAGAGTATAATAAAAGCTGGGGGTTTGTAGCACCAGAATACCTGTAACAAATCAGGAGTATAAAGGCAATACTCCTTTGTGAACTGGTTATATACGTGAAATATTCTCCTACTTTAGCCAGAAAACTATTGAAGAATGGTGGGACACAGATTAGGAAAAGACAGAGAGAGATACTGCCTATCAGAAGACAGAAATCAGCGGTGGGAAAGGCCAACAGTGATACACAGAGAACCAGCCCGGCCCACACTAGGGAGGTCAACTGAGAAGTAGGTAGTCACAGGGCTCATGTCAAGGAGAAAAAGTGCGACAGTGGATACCACCTGGCAGTGGGGGAATATGTGAGATGCAGAGGACTTCCCAAAATGGCTTAGAGGACTGTGAGAGGACAAAGGTCCAGCTGTTTTAAAAACTGGGGCTGAGCCAGAGAAGTGGTGTTCCATGACTATGAGAATGCTGTGGCAGCCCCAGGTGCTGAAGCAGAGGAAGCACCACCAGTTTCCTAAAGAAGCAGGACTGGGAACCTGCCTCTCTGATACTCCCTCTGAGTTACTCTGGAGGTTGGAGGTCACCCAACTAAAATCCATCTATCTCTAAGAGACTCTTTATAAGAAACAAATAATCTATAAGGAACTAATCCAAGAGGAGATAAAGATACTGATTACTCATGTTCTTGTCACTGCTTGCCTTTCCATCCTCATCTCATACCCCTCTCCTCCACCTTCCCTTTAGTCTTTCAGTTCCCAAAATAGCCCCCAACTTGGTTCTTCAAACTTACAGCCTTTGTACTTCTTTCCTAGCTTGGAATGCTCAGTATGCCACCCAAGCTTTTACAGGTTTTACTTTGAATATCTCTTTAAAAGTCTCTCCCAGACAGAACAAGGAGGCCCCTGTCTCCGTTACGCCTTATCACAGTACTCTGGAAATTCCTTTCACAAAACTTCTGAACACTTTTTTTTGATATATTTGTTTGCTTACTGGGTTACCATCTGTGCAGCCACCCTTCCCAAACTCAGAGCTTGAGGAGGAGAGGACTAAGTTCTGCTGTTCAACAATATACACCTAAGCACCTAAGACTGCACCTGGAACGAAAAGGTGCTCAACAAACTCTTCCTCCATAAATGCTTCAACTGGGCCATGAGGCAATCGCTGCTCATATATGGCTAATTCTTCCTCATTTTAGACATGGGGGAAAACAGCAAAGGGCTGAAGAGCAATAAGCACTTTGCCCCCTCAGTTCTCAGTACAGTGCTGTCAATCTTCTCTCCCTAGAACTTTGAAAGAGCTATTTATCAGGCAGTAAGACAAATTGCATTTATTTCCCCTTATTCATTGCTGTCCCTGGTTGTCTTCTATAGTGTGTGACTATGAAAAATGGAGGATCTAGAAAACCGACAGTACTCAGGGTCAAGAACACACACGCACATATAAATAAAATCATTAAAAGCATCTATAAGCTATGCTGGAGTTGGGTACCAATAAATGTTTCAACAAAGTCACTAAGTAAATACAGCTGGTGCATCTTCTCTAATCAAATGCTTGGTGAATTCTCGGTATCCAAAAGCAAATTGTCTTATTACCAACTAGTGGCAGTTTCTCTTTGCTAACAGATACAGCCTTAGAATGGCTGAATCAGAACTGCTTTAGTAGAAGGAACATTGGAAAAGGAATAGGGAGACCCAGATTCGGGATTCAGCCTTTTATCTGACTAACAGTATAACTTTGGGCAATCCACTTAACTTTTCATCAGTCAAATAAACAAATAAATGTCCCCCAACTCCCCAAAATCCTATGGCCATTTCCCAATCTAATAATCTATTATTTCTTTTCATTAAAATCAAATTGATTATAAGCTGAAACTCAGTGGAATTTTGGTACTTCGTTCTTATACATTATTCAAATCTATATTGACTCCATTTAACAAT
Source organism: Loris lydekkerianus (assembly GCA_963574355.1). Taxonomy (NCBI): domain Eukaryota; kingdom Metazoa; phylum Chordata; class Mammalia; order Primates; family Lorisidae; genus Loris; species Loris lydekkerianus. The sequence goes on along the minus strand of CAUYPK010035111.1, from coordinate 7,528 downwards.
GGTTATAGAGAGAAGATAAAGGAATCTTCAAAAAGAAGCATAGAAAATCACCTATAGGCTTGGCGCTTGTAAACTACGTTCAAGCGGCTAAGGTGCCAGCCACATACCCCAGAGCTGGCGGTTTCAAATCCAGCCCAGGCCTGCCAAACAATGAAAACTACAACCAAAAAACAGCCAGGCATTGTGGTGGGCACCTGTAGTCCCAGCTACTTGGGAGGCCGAGGCAAGAGAATTGCTTGAGTCCAGAAGTTAGAGGTTGCTGTGAGCTGTGATGCCCTGGCACTCTACCCAGGGTGACAGCTTGAGGCGAAGGAAGGAAGGAAGGAAGGAAGGAAGGAAGGGAAAGAAAAGAAAGAAAGAAAAGAAAGAAAAGGAAGGGAAGGGGGAAGGGGAAGGGGAAGGGAAGGGGGAAGGGGAAGGGGAAGGGGAAGGGGAAGGGGAAGGGAAGGGGAAAGGAAAAAGGAAAGGAAAAAGGAAAGGAAAAAGGAAAGGAAAGGAAAAAGGAAAGGAAAGGGGAAAGGAAAGGAAAGGAAAGGAAAGGAAAGGCAAGGAAAGGAAAGGAAAGAAAATCACCTACAATTTACTGCCAAAACAATTTCATTTGAGCAGATTGTGTTTTTTAAGGAAATAAAGGCTTCTCTACTTTATGCCAGTCATAGGTATTCAAGATTGAGATAAGCACGTGAGCACTAAGAATGTAATGAATGGGAACTGGCAGGAAGCGGCATTAATTCCCTAAGTGCATGTGGAATGTGCACTCTTCATTACATGGTACATCCTATAATTTTATTTTCCTAAGTACTTTTAAGGTTCCTGGCCTGCCCTGCACTTTATGATGAAAATTGTGGCCCTAAACTATCAGATGATGAGGAAAAGGAATGCACAGTCCATTTACAGAAGCTTCTCTCCTCAGAGGTTCAGAAAGTAGCAAAAGCACTTCAGTGGGGTGAAATGGGTAAAACGAGCACAGAAAACACTGCCTTTTAGTTGAAATGATCCTTGTGAATTCTTTACCTAGGCTGGCTCTTCTAGTTCACAAATGAAGAAACCAAGTCTAGAATGGACAACTTTCTCAGAGTGAGTGAACTGAGGGTCACATTCTACCTCATAGTCTGGGCAGAGCACAGGGGCAGTGGCCTGGTGTAATAGTAAGCTTTGGAGAGTTACAGCACCTAGGTTCAGGCCTAGACTCTGCTACTGTTTACTGAGTGGCAAAGCAGCACAGTATGAGCAGAAGAAAACCCAGTGAAGATTCTGGGTCTGCATTTTAGTTGCGGTTCATCATGCACAACCTGTGTGACTTTGGGCCTTGGGTTCATCACCTGGAAATTGGGGCTGGGGTTACACTAGATAATTCTTCTAGACATACCTCTTTATCTGTAGAAACCATACGTGCATGCTGACTGGGCTTGCCACCAGTTACCACTGAGGGGGTTTAGCTGAATGCAGGAATAACTGACAAAGTTATGTGCAGATATTTATAAATCCCACTGAGTGAGGACTAAATGGCAGAACAGAAAAAGGATGTCAAGTAAAAACAAACCAAAAAACTGTCCTATTTCTAAAGCTTACCAGTAAGGCAAGTTAGCACATCTAAAAAATCAAGGGAGAGAGACACTAAAGTAAAAGAACAATTTTTAAGAAGAAAGATCATAGGAGCAAAAGAAATTCAAAGACAAGTAATAAAAAGAAAAATCTAAAGATGAACAGAAACTCTATTGTAACTCTATTTTTAAAGACCTGTGGGCTTGGAAAGAAATCCAGGAATAGCTGTAACCTACTTTACGAAATCACAAACCTGACATTATTGTATAGCCAAGAGGCCCCCCCAAATGGACCTTTAAACGGATAGGCTGAAAAAAGTCAACCCACCCTTGTTCAAAACCATGAGGGTACCATGTTTGAGACTGGTTGCCCTGATTAAAGAAGGAATATCAATAGCAGGGCAATTCGAATGCTGGTGCTACTCTTATAATAAAAAAAGATGAGGACCCTCTAATCTTTCGAGATGAAGGGCAGATAGAAGCACTGTGGAAATTTATTAAATCACTCCATTTTTGGACTTAAAAATGAAGTATGGTGAAATCATGATGAGTCAGAATACTCAAGTTCAGTTAATCAAATTCTTCAATCAAGGGTTGGAACTATTGTTTCAAGACCTATCTTACAGAGAAATCAGGCTCTTAAGTTTAAGAACTCAAGCTTATGAACTTTTGCTTTGTACATTACATAAAATAGGAGACCAGAGTACCCGTGAATTAGTGAACAGTATAGAGATTTCTAATGTATGGGTAAAAGTAAGAATAAAATAAATTAAAGGATAGACTAAATGATCATTTTCTAATAATTAAGAATGTCCATTCCAAGAGAAAAGTGTTTATAGAAAACATAAGCAGCAGCAGAATATAAAATGCAAACAATTCTGATATAAACTCAGAGACACAAGCTAAATTCCATCTTAAACATGGACTGCTGCACAGCTCCCTGGCTCTGGCCTCCTTACCATGGATGGAAGCCCAGTGACAATTAGGGAAGATCCCTCTTCACCCCATCATCTGTACATTGAAGGAAAGACAGAAAAGTCCAAAAAAGCAAAAGGAAGATCCACGTGTATGCCAAAAACACTCTGGACAACAGGTTCTCTTAAAGTAAAAGTTGGACGAACAATATTTTAAATTCCTGTGGATCTAAAGCTATGCAGTTTAAAGCAGTATCCTTGGATTATTTAATAAATTGAGGACAGCAGACACTTGCATGTGTGTATGAGAATAATTCAATAATGATAGAAGATTATCACCTGAACATCCAATCTCATCATATAAGATAGGAATTATAGTAAGGATAGGAGAATTAGGCTAAATTTATAATTACACATCATCTGAAAAGGGGCCTTTTAACTAAATAATCTGTAGTATCTTTATGGTCTGTGGTCATTTTTTTTTCTCTTCTTACAAAATCCAAATAATGGACAGAACTAATTCCCTGGAGACTTCTAGTTACTTAGGTGCTTCCAACTTTAAGTTTCTTGGAGGGAACTTAAATTAACAGACAAACTTACAATACCACTGTTTAGGGTATTGTCAAGAATTCATTACCAGAGACTTTAAATTTATGATGAAGTGTCAAGAAGTAAAAGTGGCCTCTTTGCCTACTTGGCCTGGCAGTGGAGGCCTGTTCACTGTCTAGGGTGAAATATATCCTGCTTTGTAAGCTTTCTTATTCTGTAATAAACCTATCTTTCTCTTCCTCAATAAACTCTTTCATTCTTGCCATAAAAAAAAAGTCATCTAAATAGAAAAAATTAACTAAAGAAGTGATGTCATATAAAAACTTGTCTCTCAAACACCCACTTGGGGTTTCAAAATCTTTAGGGGAAAATCATAGGAAAAGATACTGATAAATAATCTGATCATACTGGCTAACAACTAGAGAATAAAATACTGAAAAAGACAAATCCAGAAGGATAGGACTATTAAAAAAATGAAGAGAAAGCTGGTAAAGCCTTTTGTATTTGTGTGTATACATATATATATATATGTGTGTGTGTGTATTTTTTTTTTTTTGGAGACAGAGTCTTACTATGTCGCCCTTGGTAGAGTGCGTGGTGTCACAGCTCACAGCAACCTCAAACTCTTGGGCTTAAGCGATTCTCTTGCTTCAGCCTCCCAAGTAGCTGGGACTACAGGTGCTCAACACAACACCTGGCTTTTTTTGTTGTTGTTGCTGTTGTTGTCATTGTTGTTTAGCAGGCCTGGGCCAGTTCAAACCCGCCAGCCCCAGTATATATGGCTGGCGTCCCAACTGCTGAGCTACGAGCCCAAGCCAGCCTTTTGTATATTTTTAAATGACCCTTTTTTTTTATTGTGTAAGTTATTCATTAGCCTAGCCTATAATTTTGTTGTAAAAATTGCTCCTCCTCCCAAAAAAGATAACACTTGATTCTTTCCTCTAAGACATAGCACAATAGTTGCTATGAGAAGCTAAGTTGTGTTAACTATGAACATATTTTCATAATTTTAGTCTCATTTTACTGACTTAAAGTCCCATGATAACTTTTCATTTACAATGAACTTTTGGTTTCCATTTTATTAGAGATCTATTATTCTGGCATAATAAGGACCTCTTGAACTAAATAGTGTCTATCCTAAAATCTACTATCAAAAATGTTTTATATAAATTTGTAAATGCATAGGAATTTAACAAGAAAGTAGAACATTAGCATAATCTTTTAAAGCTACTATAAGATAATATATTCTCTCACAAAATGTCCCTTGATATCATCAGTGAGAGAAAACAGATGGTCCCTGACTTACAACAGTTTGACTTATGATTTCTCAACTTTACAATGGTGTCAAAGCTATATGTTCTGTAGAAACCAGACTTTGAGTGCCCATATGACCATTCTGTTTTTTAATTTCAGTATAATATTCAATAAATTATGTAAGATATTCAACACTTTACTATAAAACAGGCTTTGTATTAGATGATTTTGCTCAACTGTAGGCTAATGTAAGTGTCCTAAGCATGTTTAATGTAGTCTAGGTGAAGCTATGACATTCAGCAGGTTAGGTCCATTAAATACATTTTCAACTTAACACTATTTCCAACATACAATGGGTTTATCAGGACGTAGCCTCATCATAAATTGAGGACTACATGGGATTGATGAGAACTACAAGACAATAAAGACAAGATTATCATGACACTTTATTATAATTGGCTGACATTTCAGATAATAAACTGAATGAGAATTAAATGGATGTCCTTACCCATATGTGACTGTGTATACTTCACACTCCAAAAGAGTTGCTCATCACCCATACATTTCTTTCTATTAAGTAAGATACTACTCTGGCAGAAAGAAAGGGTAAAGCCCCCAAACAAAGTACTGATCTCCCAGGGAGAGCTGCAACCAGTAGGAAAGTAGGCCTATAACAGGACTAGAACTAAAGAGTTTATGAGTAATTGGGTATGTCTTCAGATTCAATCACAGAAATGCTTTGGAAGTGTCCCTCTAGAAGTAAGTGTAGGTGTATATTGACTAGGTGGGGTAGGTGATAAGGCTACATGCCTGGAGGGATGGTGAATGATAGTGGTTTGGCAAAGATTAGGGCAGAGCAGATTAATGTTTTGTCAGCTCAATGAAATAAGGGAAAATCAAATACTTTTTGTTTAGACTCTTTATGTACTCCAAGATGCCACAGCCAGAAACAACCTCTTATGCCTCAAAATTATCCAAATTCTACATCTCCATTCAGGCCCTGACTGTTTGCTACAGTTTTATCATTATTTACAGGTCTTCACTTTACTAATAGGTCATAAACTTCTTGAAAATATCCATACCTGAGTTATCTTCATGGTTCTTATCTTACTTGACTCAGTGTTCAATGAATTTCAAAGAATACATTATTGCTTGCCACTAGGAAAGTACCATAAGTAAAAATATACCATATAATTGAAAGTAAGAATTGGTGTGCACAGGATGGAGATTGTGAAGAATATGGTATTTAGTTTTAAAAAAAAAAAAAAAAAAAAAAAAAAAGCAGTGGCATATATGGCCTAGATTGTACTCCTTTAAAAAATTTTGATGACAATTATTATTTTTGGTGATAACTGATGCTTGCCAGTGTGCCCTGCAAGATGAATGCACAGCAAGCAGGAAAAGATTAGCTTTGATCATTTGTTGCAACCACTCTTTTTAGGAGATTACCGTTTGTCTCTTGAAAGCCTGTTGTTAACCCAAAGTCAACTGCTCAAAGAGCTCATTTCCAATGGTCTCACAGTGGGTTGGCCCAGGGCTACTGCTTCCTGTCAGAGCACAAGCACAACATTTGAAGCATGAGCCTCCCCCCAATCCCAAAAGTGAAAAGCATTTCTCTTTTGCCTTCCCTTTAAGGCTGTCCACACAATGGCTGCTAAAGTTCCCAGCTGATATGCATGTGTTCCACATAACCAGCACATCAGAGATGGATTACATCAACTATACCAAATTTATCTTGGGACTTTTTCATGAGCAAGCCCTTTTTTGTTATTTAATGTTTGGTAAATCTCTGAGGTGAAAGTGATGAAACTGTTCATAAATACTGAACCTGGGTCTGACAGTACTGAGTAAATGTGCCCTGATGAAGGGACATGATGACTGCTAGTTGCATATTTCTGATTGTATATGAAGGTTGATGCTATATTGGTGCCTCTTAGCCCTATATCACTGTTTCTCAAATGGCAGGCTGTGACTCATTAGTGGTGAAATCAATTTATTTGATACCACAATAAGCATTTATATGAATTTATGTGAATAGTAGAGAACAGAAAGTGGATAACCTCACATTCATATAATAGTTTATGACACCTTTCCTTCCGTTACATATAGTACAATACATGTGTGGACACTGGGTTAGAATATATATATTTGTACTGTGGATCTCTGTCCAAAAAGGTTTGGAAAAAGTGCTGCCTAGAGCTCCTTAAAGGCCACATGTACTTTGGTGATCAGTTTCTCCATTTTGTCTATCTTTGAATGGCCTAGTCTAGATTTAATGATTAACAAGCTACTAAAATGCTTTATTTTTAATTTTTTTTTTTTTTTTTTGGTAGAGACAGAGTCTCACTTGACTGCCCTCGGTAGAGTGGCATGATGTTAAAGGACTCACAGCAACCTCCAGCTCTTGGATTTCTGCGATTCTCCTGCCTCAGCCTCCTGAGCAGCTGGGACTACAGGCACCTGCGACTACAGGCACCTGCCACAACACCCGGCTATTTTTTGGTTGCAGTTCAGCCGGGGATGGGTTTGAACCCGCCACCCTCGGTATATGGGGCCGGCGCCCTACTCACTGAGCCACTGGCGCCACCCTATTTAAAATTTTTTTTTTGTGATGGGCATGGTGGCTCATGCCTGTAATGCTAGCACCCTGGGAGACCAAGGCAGGTGGATTGTCTGAGCTCAGGAGTTTGAGACCAGTCTGAGCAAGAGTAAGATCCTGTCTCTAAAATAAAGAAACAAACACCCTACTTTCTTGACTGCATAGGGTACTTTTTCTTTGCTTTCTTTTTTCTTTCAAGACAGAGTTGTGGTTATCATAACTCACAGTAATCTCAAACTCATGGGCTCAAGAAATCCTCCTGTCTCAGCCTCCTGACTAGCTGTGCCCGCCATCAACACTTGGCTATTTTTAGAGATAGGGTCTCGCTCTGGCTCAGGCTGGTCTCGAACTCCAGAGCTCAAGCAAGCCACCTGTCTCGGCCTCCCAGAGTGCTAGGATTACAGGCATGGGCCACCAAGCCCGGCTTCCTAGAGTATTTTTTTTATTATTAAATCATAGCTACGTACATTAATGCAATCATGGCGCTCCATGCACTGGTTTTATATACAATTTGAAATCATGTGCTAGTTTTATATACAATTTGAAATATTTTCATCACACTGGTTAACATAGCCTTCCTGGCATTTTCTTAGTTATTGTGTTAAGACATTTATATTCTACATTTAGTAAGTTTCACATGTACCCTTCTAAAATGCACCATAGGTGTG
>CAUYPK010035109.1:0-21394 GCA_963574355.1 Loris lydekkerianus | reverse complement strand
CTACAGGCACCTGCCACAGTGCCCAGCTATTTTGGTGTTGTTGTTGTTGTTGTTGTTGCAGTTGTCATAGTTGTTTAGCCGGGCTCGAACCCCCTAGCCTCACTGTATGTGGGTGGCACCCTACTCACTGAACTACAAGTGCCGAGCCAGAGTTGCTCTTGCCTCCGGCCTGAGTCTCCCCACCTATAAAATAGAGGTTTTAAAACTGTGAAATTAAATAATACAAACTTCAAATACTTCAAACTGAAATGCGTTGAGGCTTTACGTTATCCTGAGCTTTGAGATGAACGGGCTATGAAGCCTGAGTCACATGGCATGGAGCTGCAATGTCTTTTGCTTTTTTGTTTTCATATAAATAATTAAGACCAAAGGAGCCAGAGATCTGAGCCCCTCCATCGCTAGCCCTTCTTCCTGGAGTAGAAGTCATCTTCCTTGGAATGTAGCCATGTGTAACCAATCAGATCTCTGTGACCCACAGATCTGGTCTTGTATGGTAACTGTTGGAATACTGCTGGCACTTCCCATCTCTGCCTATATAATCGAAATTTTAACTTCTCCACTTTGGAAATGCTGACACCATTTGTTTGGAGCTGGTGCTTTCCCAGGTGGCCATCCTCAAGCTTTGCACTGGAATAAATTATGTACTTAATTATATTTTCTGAAGCTCATTATTTAAGGTTGACAGAATGCAGGGGTGGGGTGTGCAGTGTAAGGGGCATTAGAGCCCCTTGAAAGAGACAATTGAAAGAATGGTCTTTGCTTTGCTTTTAATCTTTTCATTACTGCAACACAACCTTTTGCACTTCTCCCTCTAATTTAAAATATTTATGGTCCTTGTGAGTTATCACAATGCTGAGGAGCAGGGCCTAGAAGCTTGTGACTCTCAGTCTAGGGTCTTTGAACGGCCAGGTGAAGTGACATGCCCCAGGTCCCATAGTTGAGAAGTGGCTCAATAGTACACAGGTCACTTCCAGAGCTTCCAACCAGCAAGATACCAGAAGATCTTTCAGAGCCTCAGTTTCCTCATTTGTTGAAAGAGGACTGTGAACACCTCTTTGGTGGGGTGTCCCTAGAATTAATGTGAAACCACTACAAAAGGTGCCAAACACATGATACTTAATAAATGGTCATTATGTCATTGATTTTTAATAAAGGAAATGAATTCTTGTCAAATTTGTATTCTGTGTTGAGTCCTCATCCTTATTCTTCTGTTAACTCCTTTTTTATTAAGCTGGTCTAGGTTCCCTGGTCTTCCCATCCCACCCCTGACTTCTATAACTTTCAAGGACTTAGTTTGATTCTTTCTCATCCTGGTTATTTCACTATCCCTTCCAATGAAGTCTATACCCCATTGTGTAAAATGGGGCCCTATTTTGAAGGTTCTCCCTGTTCTCATTTTTCCTAAAGATAAGGCCACAGAACTTTGCCATAATTAAGATTTCACAGATTTTTACTATGGAAACACAACTGAGTGCCAGAAAAATAACAAACCAGGGGCAAATACAGAGCTCAAGGAAATAATACCAGTTTCTCTGTCAGGCACTTAAAAGTTGGCATCCCTCTGGGAACTGGCCTAAGCTGTCCCCACCTCAGTGCCATCTCTGCAGATAGTTCCCAAATCTCTGTTCCAGCTCAGATCTCTCCTGACCTAAGGACTCCGCTATGGATTGTGCCCTTCATCCTTCCGTTCAAGAGCATTGATCTCTCTACTTCTCTGAGTAAATCTCAGAAGGGATAAACGAGTGAGGGCAAGTCCCCACTTATGGTCTAACAACCCAGAAGTGGGGTACCAGATTATATCAGATTCCGGTCTGGCTGGCAGTGAGGCCAGGAATCTAATCTCAGTGACGGCAGCCCTAGACAGCTACCCACCATCACCAATCTTGGCTAATGGCATGAAGCCGTCTCTGGAGCCAAGGGAGGTCTGGCAGTTCTCAGAAGCCTAGACTGGGGAGATTGGCCTTTAGGCAGACCACAAAAGCCACAAAGCCGCTGAAAGAGCTAGACAATGACAAAGCAAAATAACAAGGCTGTGCTGCTGGGTTTGACTGATTGACAACCTCAGTTTTCTCATCTGAGCACTGGTGATAAAAATACCACCTGCCTCATATGTAGTTGAAGAATAAATGAGTTAATGTATATGATGCGTTTGTAAGTAGTATGTAAATCTCAGCTATTATTGTTTGGATGTGTGGAAATGGGGTAGCTATTTTAGTGGATAAAATAGGAGGATTTTCCATACATGTTTGCTCACTGCCAATGTGGTCCCTTCACATGAAGGTGTTAATAGTTAACCTTTGTTTTTAGTTTCTATCTTAATAAAAAAAAAATTGCAGTGTTTAACCTGCCACAATATAAATGAACTCTTGTTTCATAAATTGTATAGTTTGTGTGTACCAGTGTGTTTCACATTCTATCAAACATCTGATAATTGCATTTTCCTCCACTGGAACATTGGATTTATATTAAGACTTGTCATTTTGAGGCAGGTACCTCTTAACATGTTGAGGGTGTGGAGTGAGGTTTGGAATGGAGCCCTCTTTCTCTACCAACCAAATGCTGTGCTTATGCCCGTGGCCTGTCCTAGTGTGGCTTATGGGGGGGGGGGGGGGGAAGACGCCTAGGAGGCAAAAACTTTGGGGCCAGGGACAGTTAAGTGCAGCGCGGCCTATCTCAAGTCACTGGGTTTACTATCCTGAATACAAAAATAGAGTCAAAGAGCTCACGTGCTGTTCTCAGGGATCCTGAGACCTATGCCCGTCTGTGCTGTTACAGGACCAGATCCGAGAAGAGTGTAGGTGGGAGCCTCACAGCCTGGCTTCTGGGTCTCTCTGGATAGTGGGCCTTCATATGTCAAATGTGGAGCACAAGTGCAGCAACTTAATCTACTGACAGAATTAAGCAAGAGCATCTGCCCTAACCCAGAAATCCTGTTTCTGTTTCCCTCTTGAAAACAAGAAAAAAAAAAAAAAAAAAGGCCCAGTTACTCTCAATAATGTTGATCAAGAACAACTGACACAAGAATAAAAATATTTTATCAGAATAAGAGAAACTGAGGCTGGGCATAGTGGCTCACGCCTGTAATCCCAGCACTCTGGGAGGCCGAGGTGGGTGAATTGCCTGAGCTCATAGGTTTGAGACCAGACTGAGCCACAGCGAGACCCCGCCTCTAAAAAGAGCCAGGTGTGGAGCTGTGTTGTATACTCCCAGCTACACGGGAGCCTGAGGCAAGCAGATCATTTGAGCCCAAGAGTTAGGGGTTGCTGTGAGCTGTGACACCACAGCACTCTACCCAGGGTGACAAAGTGAGACTCTGTCTCAAAAAAAAAAAAAGAATATAAGAAATTGTAGGTTATTTTTTAATCACCTGGAAAATTAAGCATTTTTTGAAATCATTTGGTGTACCTGAAATTCAAATTCTGAAATTAACTTCTTTGGATACATCAAAGGCAAGACAATGATTTCTTGGATCCACAAGGCAATTACAAAAAAAAAAAAAAAAAGACAATGGCATTTATTGGTGTCTTTTGTACAGTCAATGATAAATGCTTTACATGTGTTGAGTCATTCTAATCTATCTTATCACAACTATCTTCACTTTTATTGGTCTGGAAAAGGAAGCTGATTAATGGAGGTTGCCCTACAAAGTAGCAGGGTTGGGGCTGGAATACCATCCTGCATCTACAAGTTCTTAGAGAAGGAAATTCATCTGTTTATAGAGAGCTGGGCCTTCTTCATATGAATAAAACGATGAAATGGCTTTTTAAAGATTAGAGTTGTATAGAAAAGTTAAATATATATATAAACAGAAAAGGAAAATAATTCATACTTAATCCCCCACCCTAAGTTACCACAGAAAACATTTTGGTGATAGATTTGAAATCATCAGTGTATTACCTACTTTTGTCACCTGAGCCTTTTTTTAGGTCAATACATTTAGATCTACATCATCTACAGTTGGCTGGATAGTATTTCAGTTATGTATGTCTCATAAATTACTGATCTGGTTCATTGTTATTAGGCATTTAGGTTGTTTCTAATTTTTATTTCTTATCAACAGTGCTTCTATGCATATCTTTGCACATCTTTGGGAATTTCTGTTATTGTTTCCAAAGGAAAAGTTCTTAAAAGTGGAATTGTAAGGTCAAAGGGAATGCACATTTAAAAAATAAATTTAAATCTAAAATAAAATTGAGAGTAGATTTTAGGCACTCTTACCCCAAAAGAAGAAAGAAAGGAAGGAAGGATGGACTGAAGGAAGGATGGAAAAATACACGAGCTGATGGGTATGTGATTATAATTTGCTCAATACAGTAATCACTTCACTAGGAGACAAGCACATATTGCACACTTCAAATACATACACTAAAAATTTTTAAATTCAAGTACATCACATATACAGAAGTGTACAAATTATACAGAGAAGGTTTGATCAAATACCAAAGAACACACCTATATAAATTCCAACCAGACCAAGAAACAGAAAAATACCAAAACTCCAAAGCTCTCTCATGCCTCCTCTGAATCCTCACTGCTCCCATACACAACCTCCTTTTGACGTTTAATATAGTAGATTAATTTTGATTTTTAAAAAGCTGCATATAAATGTATCATACAGTGTCTACTCATTTGTGTCTGATTTCTTTCACTTGATATTATCTTTATGAAGTTATTCATGTTGTTGAATATAGTGGTAGCTCATTCATTTTCTTTTTTTTTTTTCATTCATTTTCTTTGCTGGTATTTTCCTGGTAAATTCTAATATTGAATTAATTAATTTTTTTTTTTTTTTTTTGAGACAGGGTCTCACTGTGTCACCCTTAGTAGAGTGCTGTGGCATCACAGCTCACAGCAACCTCAAACTTTTGGGCTTAAGTGATTCTCTTGCCTCAGCCTCCCAAGTAGCTGGGACTACAGGCGCCTGCCACAATGCCTGGCTATTTTTTGGTTGTAGTTGTCATTGTTGTTTGGCAGGCCCAGGCTGGGTTCGAACCCGCCAGCGCTGGTATATGTGGCTGGTGCCCTAACCACTGAGCTGCAGGCACCAACCGTCTAATGTTGAATTTTAAAAAGTGAATCCTCACATGTAGCCATCACTCCTGAAGCCTCCCTTGTGCCCCTGCCAGTCATTACCCTGCCAAAGGTAACCTCTCTTCCTATCGATTTCTATCACCCTTAATTTGTTTTGCCTATTTTTGAACTTTATACAAATGGATCAATACATCATATAGTCCGTGTTCTTGGAGGACTGGTTTATTCCACTCATCATTATATGTGATTCATCCGTGTTGCTGTGTATAGCAGGAGTTCATTCTTTAATGCTGTGTGGTAGATCGTTACATGAATAGACAACAATGTATTTATTCTACTATTGATGATATTTTACCTAATTGGGGGTTATTATCAGTAATGCTACCATGAATATGCTTGTGCATATCTTTTAATGTTTTGGGGAAAGCAAGTCTCATCATTTTTCTTTTTCAGATATTTTGTACTATCTTTGCTTGTTATTCTTCCATATAGATGGGTTTTGATATTGTTTGGTTTAAATGTCAGAAAAATGAATGTTAGTGTTTTTATTTGGATAGTGCAAAACACATGGGTTAACTTAATGCCTTAACTTTGAGAATTCTTATTCAGTGTTATTCTTATTCAGTGTTATTAAATTCTATGTCTCTTGGCAAAGTTTCATAGTCCTTTTTTTTTGTTTTTTTTTACAAAGTTTTACTTTGTCACCCTCGATAGAGTGTGGTGGCATCATAGCTTACAGCAACCTCCAATTCTTGGGCTCAATCCATCCTCTAGTTTCAGCCTCTCAAGTAGCTGGGACTACACGCACTGGCCACAATGTCCAGCTAGTTTTTCTTATTTTTAATGTAGATGGGACAGAGTGAGACACTGTCTAAATAAAGAAAGAAACCCCTACTATGAAACTAATTTAGGACCTTCACATGAAAGCTATAACCCAGTTACAACCTAAGAATAGGGGGAAGGGGGAAAGGGTGGGGAGGGAGGGGGGGAGGTGGGTAGGGGGCGAGGGATTGATAGGATTACACCTGCGGTGCATCTTACAAGGGTATATGTGAAGCTTAGTAAATGTGGAATGTAAATGTCTTAGCAAAATAACTAAGAAAATGCCAGGAAGGCTATGTTAACTAGTGTAATGAAAATGTGTCAAATGGTCTATGAACCAAGTGTATGGTGCCCCATGATCATACTAATGTACACAGCTATGATTTAATAAAAAAAAAGAAAGAAAGAAAAAAAAGAAAGAAAGAAAGAAAGAAAGAAAGAAAGAAAATAGAGATGAGGGACAGCGCCTGTGGCTCAGAGGAGTAGAGCACCGGCCCCATATACCAGAGGTGGCAGGTTCAAACCTGGCCCTGGCCAAAAACTGCAAAAATAAAATGAAAATAGAGATGAGGTCTGGTTCTTGCTTGGGGTGGGGGTGGGGGGCGTGTCTCGAACTCCTGAACTCAAGCAATCCACCCGCCTCAGCCTCCCAAAGTGCTAAATCAGGTGTGAGCCACCATGCCTGGCCTCATAGTTCTCTTCATATCATCTCTATGCATTTATATTGAAGCTTATTCCTGGTAGTTTATATCTTTGGTTGCTTTGTGAAGAGCATCTTTTTCCAGGGAGGCCTTTAGATGTCACATTGCAAAAGAAACCGATGAGTACTGTTTAGAAATTCAGTGTCAGAAAGAAATTTACTTACCTCTTTTATTTGTAAATAATTGTCAAGAATTATTACAGTTGCTTAGTAACGTATCTTGTTGGCTTTCAATTTATGCCGGCACAAAAGGAACACAGAATTCTGGAGAAATCCAAAATTGCGGGGTGGTGTTGGAGGCTTTCCCACGTCAGGCCCCTCTATGCTGGCTGAGAGAGAAGAACGCTTCAAGGCTGGGTTACTGCGTGGGTTATTACGTATCAGGTAGTCTAAGTGCTAAAAAGAGAGTCCAGACAGATGAGCTCGAAAAGAATGCTCAGTGAATCTTGCATGTAGAAAGAGAATCAGCCAATGATCCAGCAGATGGGTGAGCAAGAACTTTCCAGGCAGGGCATGAGGAAGGTCCTGAGGTGGAAAGGAGCTTTGTTTTTCAGAGAAGGAAGAGATGCCCACTTCACAGCAGGAACTATGAGGTTGGGCATGGCGGCTCACACCTGTAATGCAGCACTTTGGGCTGAGTGTGCTGAGATGAGTCCAGAGTCTGGCCTGGAGGTAGCACCGAGACCGGGGGCTCTGTGGCTCAGACAGGGCAGATGCCCCATTCGGGCTCCCAGGGACAAAGCTCGGGAGACCTGTGATCAGACTGCCAGGTCACAGCCTTTGTGGAAAGCACTGCTCCTGACTAAAAGGGATCCAAGGAAGGTCATGGGTGGGAAGAGGTTGGGGGCAGCAAGTGTGGGGTGGGGTGGGGTTCAGGCAGTCCTGGCTGAGGGGCAGTGCAGGCCTAGAGCCTCCAGCTGGGTTTTGCAGCTGGAGGCTGAGTTCAAGTCCTAGCCACCTTGTTAGACTCTTATACTCTCTGGGTGCAAGATGGAGCTAGATATTTGGCACTTTAGCAACCTACCTAGTAAAGTAAAAAACATTAGTGGTGAAACGACTATTTAAAACTAAACAAAGGAAAATACTTACTTAGCGTCATAATTTCAGATTAACTCTATCTTAATTTTTAATATTTAATAGGTAGTGGCTTGGAACAATTCAGTTTTCAATTTCTCCCTGTTAAACATTTAGTGATCTACATATATACATGTGAGAAGCTGCTTCTTAAAGGGGCCCTTTTGTAATGAGGGGGATCCTTTTCTTATTGGGAAGTTTCACCTCTAATTGGGTGCAGTGAGATAATAAATGGTGAGCATGGTTACACTTAATCCGGTAAAAGTCTGCCCAGTGGAGGAAAGGGAAGGGTTATACACACAGAATTCCTTTCATTCCCTCTCTGCTGTGTCCTGCGTTTCTGTGACGAGTTGAGTGCTCTGTCATTCCAAGCACTCTCCTCCCAGAAAGCCATTGTGTGACATAAAAGAGATAAAGTACATGAAAGTACCCCTCCCACTCTCCAAAGTGCCCAGTTTGGATAATAAATTCTTTGGTCTCCTTATTCAAAATCCGTTCTGCTGTTCTCTGAACAGTTAGCAAGACTTGGCAGCTTAGGTTTGGAGAGTAAGGTCTGGGGACAGTACACTGGATCCTAAAGGGAAGAAGGAAAGGAGAGTGCAGGGAAGGGTCTAAATTATTCAGGCTATTGTGGAGACCATGATACCTGCTCTGGTTCGTTCCATACTCACGGTCTTGGTCACCCCGGTCTGCTGAGCACCTGCATTGCCTCTCCAGAGACTAGGAATTCAGATATATCAAGGGCAGTGTGCTGATCTCAGCCTGTGATTAGAAGGAAATCGAGCTTTCATCCCATCTAAGGAACATTCGCTGACACTCTGCTTTGGGCCAGAATAGATACTGGGAATCCAAAAAGGATTTCAGAGAAGTAAATAATTATAATACAGTGAGGTAAATGCTAAGAGGTGAGCTCAAGGTGTCACAGGAGCCAGAGGAAGAACTGGCTCACTTTTCCTGGACAGGGGGCAGGTGGGTAAAAGGAAAGATGTCACCAAGAAGATGTTTGAGCCTGGCTGTGCAAAACAAGAAGAGGTATCCGATGACCTATATGGGAGTGGAAGGGGGGAACGGGAATTCTCAGCTTTCCAGAGCCAAATAGCCACAGTACAAATTCTGAATTAGCAAGCAGCAGGGAGCCAGCCTGGCGGGTGAAGAAGGGGAATTAGTTCCTAGTGGGTGGGGCCGGGCCTCCTTCCCTATTAGGGCCAGCTAGTGACAGGACCTGAGCTGGGGCTGAAGCTGAAGGTCAGCAATGTCCAGATGGCTGGCGGGACAGAAGGGGTGGGGCTGGGGCAGATATCAGCTTGTCTGATCTGATATCAGGTATACTTCCCTAGGAGCAGGGCGGGAATAAGGACATACCATGGACACTGGAGAAGCAGTAATAAGTCAGCAGGCCCCCAAGGCACTGGTTTACGCCTGACTGTGTGGGAAGGTTTAGAAATAGCCCCCACCCCCAGCCCAGCCTCCCTCCTTCTCTGCCTTCCTCCACCCTTCATGGTTCCTCCAAAGGCCAGCTCTGCTCAGCAGTGCTCCTGGAGGATCTGGATGCTGAGGATAACTTAGAGTTCAGAGTCTGGCTGAGGTAACCCAGCCCTTCAGCCTACATCCTCAGCACCACTGGGCAGGCTTGTTAAAATACAGATTGCTAGGCCCGGGCCCCAAGTCTCTGATTCAGCAGGTCTGGGTGTATTATGCTTAACAGTTACACCTTAACAAGTTCCCACGTGACTACAGTCCAGGGACCAAGTTTTGAGAAACACCGAGGTAATTCACCTATTGTCTGTCTTTGACCTGGGGCCCTGGAGAGGCTGCCTTGGGCAAGCGGAGGGAATAGCCTGGACTTTGGAAGCTGAAGGCAGTGGTCACAGGCTGCAAGGGTAATGAGAAGGCTCGATGTGAAAGCCCTTTGTAAAGTAAGAGGTGAGATTTGTTTTGCTTCTGAGACAGTCTCACTCTGTCACCCTGGGTAGAGTGCCTTGGCATCATAGCTCACAGCAACCTCAAACTCTTGGGCTCAGGCTATCCTCCTGCCTCAGTCTCCTGAGTAGCTGGGACTGCAGGCACCCACCATGACACCTAGTTTTTCTGTAGAGATGGGGTCTCTTATTCAGGCTGGTCTCGAACCCCTGAGCTCAAGCAATTTACCCACCTCAGCCTCTCAAAGCGTAAACATTACAGGTGTAAGCCGCTGCCACAACAGCTGGTGGGAGTGAGATCCAAAGTCAGTGTTTCTTGCACTCAAATCTAGCTGGAGCTGTAAAATCTGTTGTTTCTCCTAAAATAATTCCAGCTGTGGTCTGAGGACTGACGCCTACATCCGGATCCCCTGGGATGCTTTTTACAATGTAGACTTTGCAGATCTAAATCTTGGTTTGAATCCACCATCGTGTTTATATTTCTGATACATCTTGGGTGATTCTTATGCCCCCCAAGGAGTTTGAAAACTACTAGCTTTTGTTGAGTTACTGAGGGATGGGAAAAAGTTGTTGTTCAGTTTTCTGGTTTGGTGTTGGGCCAGTAAGATTCCCCACACTGTTATCCCTCCCCCATGCTCACCCCTTCCCTCACTCTCGGCCCTGAAATTTCCTTGCTGCCAGCATTGTTCCTGAAGTTCTCTTCTCTGGAAGGCCGTCTTAACAGCCTCTTTTTTTTCCAGAAGGCTTTGTTTGTGTCGGCTCCCAGCTTCAGCTGCGTGTCAGGCGCCACCTCCTGGCAACATGGTTTTGTCACTCTTTTTCTTCTGCAGCTAATCAGATCCTCCCACATAAATGTTCCGAAAAAGAGCCTTTCTGCAAAGATCTGTCCAATGGTCCAATGAACATTATTTGAGTGATGGGCACATCTTCAGCCGGGACTCAAACATTACAAAAGCGATCCACGTAATCTGAAACGTTTGTACCTCCTTAATATTTTGAAATTTAAAAAATAAGAAAAAGAGCCTTTCTAATGTCAGAAGGAAATGTGAGCCTCTAGTATTTAAAATGTTTGAACGTCTTTTCAAATGTCTCCACTACTTGTTATTTTACTGTTCCCGTTTTTTTGGGAATGATCTATCCAAAAAAAGAAGGTTAGGCGTTAAATTTGCAAAGGTGATAGCACATCAGTAAGCTGAGCTGGCTGGAAGGTATTTGAGGTGCAGGCCTGTGCTTGGCATGTGTATCCCTTCATGGTTCAGCTGAGCAGGGTGCAGTTTTCTGCATTCACCTAGCAATACTTGCAGAAAAAAAATCATGCATAAGCAAATGTGAAATTTGCATTATGTTCCAATAATTCCCTAATATATCAATTGCGTTGGAACAAATTCAAGTTTTCTTACAGCAAAAGCAACTATATTGCTGTAAAACTATAATCATGCCACCATTAAGAAGGTACTGATATGGAAATACTTCTAGACTAAATGTAAAGTACAAAAAACAAACAAACAAACGAAAAAAAACCCAAGATGCTGACAAAGTGTTAGTGGATTTAGGAGACCTAATTAACAACCTGAGTCTTCTGTTGAATTATGTGGTCACGTTCATTGTAGAACCCTGGAGCTGGAAAATGTGTTAGAACTGCCAATTTTCACATTGCAAAGTGCACCCTGGGTACATGGGAATCTTGTTAAAATGCAGAGTCTGATTCAGCAGGGTGAGAGGGCCGAATATAGGGACCTGTTCTAATAGAACCTGTAGGGAACAGCCCAAATAGAACCATCTCGCCCAGGGCAGTGCCTGTGGCTCAGGGAGTGGGGCGCTGGCCCCATATACTGAGGGTGGCAGGTTCAAACCCGGCCCCAGCCAAACTGCAACAACAACAAAAACAAACAAAAAAAATAGCTGGGCGTTGTGGTGGGCGCCTGTAGTCCCAGCTACTCGGGAGGCTGAGGCAAGAGAATCGGCTAAGCGGATCCAAGAGCTGGAGGTTGCTGTGAGCTGTAACGCCAAGGCATTCTACCAAGGGCGACAAAGTTGAGACTCTGTCTCTAAAAAAGAAAAAAAAAAAAAGAACCTGGGGGGCACCTGTGGCTCAACAGAGTAGAGTAGAGCACCAGCCCCATATGCCGGAGGTGGTGGGTTCAAACCCAGCCCCGGCCAAAAAAAAAAAAAAAAAAAAAAAAGAACCATCTCGCCCAGAAAAGAATGGCCCTCCCAGGAAGGAATGAGTGTGTGAATGTCCTGCCCAGGAAGAAAGGAATGTGCCAATCCCTACCCCTCTGAACTCTTACATTCCCATCTGCCTTAACCGATGTGTTGACTTCTTTTTTGGATTCAGCCCACTTGCACCCAAGTGAATAAAGGCCACTTTGCCCACACAGAACCTGGTCTCCGATTCCTTTCATTCACATCTCGGAATAATCTCTCATTTTTGGTCCTTAGCCTCTCATGGGGCAGGGATGGGCCGGAGAGTGTGTTTGGAGCATCCTTCCAGCTGCTGCTGCTGCTGCTGATCCACGGACCGCACTCTCAGGTCTTAAGTAGCCCACACAGTTCGTAAATTATAATTTTACCTTCCTTACAAGGGGTCTTCGAGGCCCTTCCTGGATACTTCTTGTAGTGGGAAAACAATTATTTTGTTTTCAGCAGGTTGGAATCCCTAGTATATTTTCTCTATCTAAAATTCATTGAGCTAGATACTTTACAAAGTCCCTTTCCTATTTAATGTCATTTAGTGCTCACAACAATGCTTTATGATAGCACCATTATCAATCCCATTGTACAAATGAGGAAACTAAGGCACAGACAGCTTAAGAGCTTAAGTGACTTGCTGCTCTGGACCCAGGCTTTTCACTCCTACTCAGTGTAGTATTCAAGTCCCACCTCCTGGAACTTTCCTTTCATTTGAACCACATTGAGCAAGCCTGCTCTCTCATTCACCAGATACCCCTTTGGATATTTGAAGACAGCCAGCATTCCAAACCCTCATCGTTCTGGGGGCAGAGTCTCATTCTATTTTGTTTGTGAAAAGGCAAATATTATCTTTGTGTGGTAGTTAAATTCAAGTGTCAACTTGACTGGTCCATGGGGTCACCAGATATTTAGTTAAGTGTTATGAGTATGTCTGTGAAGGTGATTCTGGGTGAAATTAACATTTGAATAAGTAGAATCAGTAGACTGAGTTCAGCTAATTGCCCTCCCCATTGTGGGTGGGTCTTATTCAATCCTTCAAAAGCATGAATAGACTAAAAAGCTGAATAAAGAAGAATTTCTTCTTTCCACCTGTCTTGCAGCTGGGACATAGGTCTTATTCTGCTTTCAGACTCAGACTCAGACTGGGACGTTATCAGCTCACCTGTCTTTGAACTTTGATCAAACTATACCATTGTCTTTTCTGGGTCTGTAGCTTGCTGTCTGCAGATCTTAGGACTTCTCAGTATCTATAATTACATATTTCAATTTCTTATGCTAAGTGTCTTTATTTCTTTTATCTATGTCTCCTATTGGTCTGTTTCTCTGGAGAAACTTGTCTAACACATTTTAGTATTGAGAACTGGAGTCCTAGCTGTAACAAATACCTGAAAATGTGGGGGTGGATTTGGAACTGGATAAAGGGTAGTAGAGGATGGAAGAGCTCTGAGATAAATGCTAGAAAAATGTGGATGGTAAGGCCAACTCTAGTGATTTCTCAGACGGACATGAGGCTCTAGTGATGTCTCAGACATGAGGCATGCATTACTGGAAATTGGAGGAAAGGAGATCTTTCTTATAAAGTAGCAAATAACTTGGCTGAACTGTGTTAAGTGGAAGGTAGAATTTGCAGCAAAATCAAATATTTGGCTGAGGACATTTCTTTATAAAGTATTGCTCCTCCTGACTATTTATAGTAAAATGCAAAAGGAGAGAAATGAATTGAGGAAGGAATTACTAAGCAAAACGGAACCAGACTTGAAGATTTGGAAAATTCTCATCCTATCTATATTTCAAAAAATGAGAAAGGTTGTTCTAAAGAGAACACTAGGACTGTGGTTAGACAACTCCATTTGATAAAGGGATCATTGGTGGGAGTTGTGAACTTAGTCAGCCAGCTCAACAGAAGCCAGGAAGAGAGAAGGGATTCTACCAGCAATGACACTGCCAGTTTGAACTAAAGGGCACAGAAAAGGTGTAATGGACTGGAATGAAGGAAGGCTGTTAAACTTCTTCGATCTCAGAAGAAGAGAGGCTGAGATCAGAGTTATTTGCTTATGAACATGCACTGTTCTTCAAGAAAATGGAAGAAGGACCCCAAAGGCAATTCAGAAATCATCAGGGCTGCCACTCCCATCATAGGCCCAGAGTGTGCATGTTCTAGAGGACAAGGCTGCTCCTCCTCAATTTCAAAGGAGGAAACTGCCAACCTGCAGTCACTTTGGCAGAGCTTCTGTAGGAAGCCAAAGGAGTGTGACCATCTCTCTGACCCATGGGGATGATGCCCCTCCCCAGTGGGCCTATGCAGGGCCCAAAGAGGATTATCCTCAAGGCTTACTATCTAAGGAACCTTGCTTGCTAAGTTTTGGAATTGCTAGAAACCCATCTCCCTTTCTCTCTCTCTAATTTCTCCCTTTTATAATGGAAATTTCTAGCCTTTGCCTGTCCATAATCATATTTAGGAAGGATATAACTTGTGTGGTTTCATGGGTTTATAGCTGGAGAGGAATTTTGCCTTAGGATGAATTGTACCTCCAGTCTTAACTATATCTGACTTAGGTGTTATTTTTTAATTTTATTTATTTATTTATTTTTGAGACACAGTCTCAAGCCGTCACCCTGGGTAAAGTGTCATGGCGACATCATAGCTCACAGCAACCTCCAACTCTAGGACTCAAGTGATCCTCTTGCCTCAGTGCTTTTTTTAATTATTATTTTTTATTTTTAGTAGAGTTGGGGGTCTTACTCTGGCTCAGGCTGGTCTCAAACCCATGAGTTCATGCAATCCACCTGCCTTGGCATCCTAGAGTGCTAGCATTTACAGGTATGAGCTACTGTGCATGGCCTTGACTTAGATGTCATTTATATGAGATTTTAGACTTCAGAGTTACTACTGGAATGAGTTAATACTTTTGGAGCTGTTGGAATGGAATGGATATATTTTGCATGCAAGAACAAGAATGGATGTACTTTGCATGCAGAAAGGACATGACTTAGTGGGCAGGGAACAATATTATGGGCTGAATTGTTCCCCTCTCCAAATGTATTTGTTGAACCCATACCCCTCAATGTGATGGTATTTGGAGATGGAGCTTTGGAGAAGTAATTAAATTTAAATGAGGTCATGCAGGTGGGTGTGTGTGCTCATGATGAGATTAGTGCCCTTTTAAGAAGTGACACCACAGAGCTGCTGCTGCTTGTCATTCTCCTTCTCTTCTTCCTCCTTGTTAATTTTATTCTTATTCCCCTACCACCAGCTGTTCCCCCTACCATGTGCAATTACATTAAGAGGCAGCTAACTGTAAGCCAGGAAGAGAACCAGGGAACCAAATTGGCCAGCACCTTGATATTGGACTTCCCAATTTCAGAACTGTGAGAAAAAGTTCAGGTTGGTTAAATCACCCAGTCTATGCTACTTTGAGATGGTAGCTAAGTTGACTAAGATACCTTGTAATATTGGAAATGCCATGTATCTCCACTTCTATTACCACTCAGGCTCCTTAGACTACCTGCCTTGCTCATAGCTGTAAGTAAATTGTGTAACCCATGCAAAGTGCACACTTGCTCTAGGGTGGATGTGGGTTCTCCCTGGGTGAATCTGGGCAGTGAGCTGTCAGCAGCTGAGCTGGAAGATCGAAGGCCTGGATGTGCTAAGATGAAGGCCATGATGTGCTAAGTGTTAGCAGAGTGAAGAAAGTCAGGCTGCATAGAGAAGTAAAAGAAGCCAAAATAAGATTATGTTCTCATCTATATTTTTGTAGAACACTAAAAGATTTTTTTTTTGGCCGGGGCTGAGTTTGAACCCACCACCTCTGGTATATGGGGTCAGTGCCCTATTTCTTTAAGCCACAGCTGCCGCCCAAATGATTTTCTTAATATCATTTAGACAGAGCTCTAGTCAGGGGTAGTGCCAGACTGGGCAAATAATTGTGAATCAGATGTCATTAGTCCTTCACCCCACCCTTTTTTTTTTTTTTTTTTAACATACCATAATTAGAGCATGTGAGTATTTTAAATTTTTACTTACTTTTTCCAGTGAATTTTATACTTTTAGATGTTTTTGTGTTATTCATTGGTATGATTTTCTTTCAGGTTGAAGAACTGCCTTTAGCATTTCTTGCACAACAGGTCTACTGAGGATGAACTTCTCAGCTTTTGACTGAGAACATAATTCTGAGTACAGTATTCTTGGTTGGGAGATTTCTTTCTTAAATACTTTGCATATATCATTCCACTCCCTCCTGGCCTGTAAGGTTTCTGCTGACAAGTCTGCTTCTAGATGCATTGGAATTCCCTTATGTATTATTTGTTTTTATTTTCTTGCTGCTCTCAGGATCCTCTCATTGTCTTTGATCTTTGACAGATTTTATTTATTTATTTATTTATTTATTTATTTATTTATTTATTTTACAGATTGATCTTAATATGTTTTAGGACAGTTATCTTTGGATTGAATTTAATTGGTGTTCTTTGACCTTTCTATACCTGGATATTTGTATCTTTCTTTAGGTTTGTAAAGTTTTCTGCCATTATTTCTTGAAGCTTTCTACCCCTTTGTCACTCTCTACTCCCTCTTGAAGTTTAATGACTTCATCATTTATTTGCTCTTTTAATGCCTTCCTATAAATCTCATCAATTTTCTTCATTACTTTTTAATCTCTTTTGTTTTGCTCCTTTGATTGGATAATTTCCAATATTCTGTCTTTGAGTTCACTGATTCTTTTTTCTGTTTTATTAAGTCTGCTATTAAAGTTTTTATTGAATTTTTCAATTCAGCTATTGTATTTTTTATTTCTAGTATTCCTTTTTTAATTGTTTCTATTTCTTTGTCAAACTTCTCATTTAGTTCATGAATTATTTTTCAATTTTTATTTAATGTTCTATCTGTATTTTCTTGTAGTTCCCTGAACATATTTAAGAGGATTGTTCTGAGTTTTTGGCAGTTATTTTATAGATCTTTTCTCTAAGGTCCATTACTGGAGCTTTATCAGTTTCTTTTTTGAGGGGGTGTTATTATTTCCCTGACATTTTATAAGTCTTGTGGTTTTATGTTGATGCTTGCACTTTTGAAGATATGGATACTTCTGTCCTTTGCTTGGAGGAGTTGTTTGGAGGTGATCAACCTTTACTATTTAATCTGGCTTAAATTTACTATTTAATTCTAGGTGGGCCAGCTGGTTGTAACCCTGGACAAGTGATCCTCCTGCCTTGGCCTCCCAAAGTGCTAGGATTATATGCATGAGCTATTGTGGGTGGCCCAGTTCTCTTCTTTAAACTGATAACTTCAATTAATGGTCACAGCCATAGGACAATGCTTCCAGCAAACACATATCCTCAGGCTTAGAGACATCTGAGATTTATTTATAACTAGTTGACTTTACTCAAATGGAAGTGTTTAATAGCTAGATGTCATGGTGGGTGCCTGTAGTTCCACCTGCTAAAGCAGGAGGATCACTTGAATCCAGGAGTTTGAGGTTGCTGTGAGCTAGGCTGATGCCCTGGCACTCTAGCCAAGGCAATAGTAAACAAAAAAAACTTTCTTAGCCTAGGCAAAGTAAGATTCTATCTCAGGAAAAAAAAGGTACTCTATTAGTTTCCTAGGGCAGCTATAACAAACACCACAAACTGAGTGGCTTCAAACAACAGAAATTTGTTCTCTCCCAAGTCCTGAAGGCCAGAAGTTGGAAACAAAGGAGTCAGCAGGGCCTTGCTCTCTCTGGGACCTGTAGAGGAGAATCCTGTGTTTCATCAGCTTCTGGTGGTTATTCACAATCCTTGGCATTCAGTACAGCACCCCAGTCTCTGCCTCTGTGGTCACATGGCCTTCTTCTCACTGTGTCTGTGCCTCTGTGTCTCCTTTTCCTCATAAGGACACAGTCCTTGAACTTAGGACCTATTCTAATCCAGTATGACCTCATCTTGATCACATCTGCAAGGATCCTATTTCCAAACAGGATCTGTGTTGGTCAGTTTGGGCTGCTGTAACAAGGTACCATAGACGGGGTGGCTTATTAACAGAAATGTATTGCTCACAGTTCTAGAGGCTGGAAGTTAGAGATCAGGGTGCCAGGATGGTCAGTTTCTGGTCAGGCCCTCTTCTGGGTTGCAGTTTGCCAGCTTCTCATTGTATCCTCACATGATGGAAAGAGCTCTTCAGGGCCCTTATATAAGGGAATGAATGTCATTCATGACATAATTACTTTCCAAAGATCCTGCCTCCAATACTTCACATTTAGTATTTGAATTTGAGCATGTGAATTTGGGGGGTGGGAACACAAACATTTAGTCCATTGCCAGGTCACATTCACAGGTTCCAGTTGGACATGACTTGGAGAAAGGGACACTATTCAACTCAGTACAAATGCTTCCTCTATTCACTTGCATAGCTCCTGGAATTTTTGTTTATTTGTTTTTTACTTAATTGGGATGTAATATCTCCACCTAGCTCCAAGGAAGCTGACATCTTCATAAGGATTTTTTTAATTTTCCAGTATTTTATTAGGCATTTTTTCAAACATACAGTATAGTTGAAAGAATTTTACAGCAATCACACATTCACCCACCACATACATTTTATAATTGTTTTCTTCTCCACATGGAGGGAATTTGTTCATAGGGAGGCCACAAGTTTTGTGTCCTCATCATAATGACCCCAGATTCCTGTTGGACCATTCTTCAGGCTCTGTGCTCTGAGTGCACCACTTTTCATAAGGATTTTAAGGGGTGTTGCTAACTATCTAGTGCTGATTTAGAAAAGATTAGAAGGTGATATTCTTTTTCCTAAGTGAAATTGCACATCAAATAGTTCCCCTGCTCTACTGCCCTGCAGAAATGCACATCTATAGGAGAGCATCCTTTCAGGTTCCACCACCTATATCCCTCTATACATTTCCAAACATAGGAGACAATATATCTGCAGGGGATTTTCTGTTTCTAGGAAATTTGGGGAAAATAAATAAAACTCATGTTGTCCTGAATTTGAAAAGCAATGAAATTTCTCTGGTTAGGTTAGCAAAGGAATGAGCTGAGTAACAGGGAGATGCAACAATAGGTGAATTTCTACTTTAAGCAAAACAGCTTGGAATCATCATAATTTGGAGCCTTAAGGATGATCAAATTTGCCTTAGTTTGTTGAGACATTTGAACCCTGTGGAAGCTAAGTGATTTCTCTAGGTCTGTGAAAGTGTACTGCTCACCTAGAAAATATTTATTGATACTTTACTACACGTAAATCCCTGAGCTCAGTAGTGTAGGGGGATCAGAATCCTTGACTCTGGCTTCTCAGTGTCCTGTTCTGTCCTGTCCAAAATGTTATTTCTCCTTGCACCTGCCTCTGAACAGCTTTTTGGTGGAATAAATCTTTGAATTGTTTCTAGAATTGCTTCCTAGAGGGTGCAATCTGATGCATTATGATTAAGGGAGCCACACTCCAAATTAGCAAGATATTTAGCCAGTCTGTGCCTCGACTTACTCATCTACAATATGGAAATAATAAGAGTACCTACTTTCAATAGTTCTGTTACTTCTGGTACATTTTCCATCTCTGAGAAATCATGAGCATCATACTGGGATCTTGGCTCATTTAATTGGAGTGTGGAGGGCACATGAAATCCCCCGGCATTTATATAATATGTGCTGGCATCATTCCAGGGCCTCAGGGCCTCGATACTGTGGTGTCCATCAGTCCTCCACATTAGGCCTTGCAGAAATCAAAGCCTGACTGGGAGCCCTTCCTGGTCTCTTCCTACTCACTCAGTGCCTATCTACCAACCCACCCACACAAGCAGCCTGTGCTCTGCCTGATGACTAGTTTCAGCCCTGGGTCATTTTGACAGTCAAAGCTATAAAATATATAGGGTCAAGAACTGGAAAGAGACTTCACAGATCTAAAATCAAGATGCTAAAGCTCCAGCTTTCAAAGGTTTTCATCATGTCCCATGGTAAGGAATACATTTCACTCTGTGATCTGTATGCATATAGGTACACACACAGAGACACATACATACACACACAGATATATACATGCTTAAACATATAACACACGGGAGATCGATTAAAGATGGCGGCAGAATAACAGCTTCCCTGCAACTGGGCAAAGCGAGTCTAGGGAGACAAGACTCCAGACATCTCTGGCCAGTGGGATCTGCCTATGATCATCCTTTTGAGGATACAGGGAGCCAGCAAGAGACTTCTGGACCCCAAGGGGAGGACAAAAACAGTGGAAAACTGGCAAGTGGTTGCATGTGTTCGATCGACCTAATCATGCTGGCAACCATGACTACAAGCATCAGTGAGACTGCAAACCAGAAAGGCCTTACCTGTGTACTGTTTTGGTGTTCTTGGACTTGGCGCTCAGTTGAGCTACCTTGGGGAGAGCTTGAGCAGGAGTGTGGAGAACTTTGGGCATTGTCTGGGGCCCCAGACTGAGCCACTGAGCTGGGTGCACAAAGCCATTGTGAAAAAAACTGCCCCGGCAAGCTCCGCCCTCAGGGTCCTAGAGCAAGGATCAGGCAGGACAAAGTAACTTAGTGACTGAGCAGCCGAAAGGTGGGGTCTGAGCTGCCTTACAGCCTTAATCTTTAGGGGCAGAGTGAGTTGGTTTTGGCACACTGGAGCCTTGGGCTGCCCTGGGTAGAGTACCTTGACCTCACAGCTCCTAGCAACTTCAATCTCCTGGGCTTGGTGCCGCCCAGACCTCCATAAGAGCTGTGCAGCAACCCCCGACCAGTGACCTGCACCCACCGGGCCTCTGCATTCCCTGACCAGGAATTGCGGGAGCCATGCAACCTTGCGTCCTCCCTTCTGGGTCCTCCCAGCCTCCACACTAGCCCATTCATCTGGCCAGGGACTCTGGTAGCTGTGTGCCTGCTGGAGCCCTCCCAGTCTCTGCGCAGAGCCCTTCTCCTTTGCCAGAGACTGCTGGAGCCTTGGGCGCTCTGTGCCAAAGTCACTGGGTGCCAGGCACTCCCAGAACCATGCACACCACCTCCAGCCCTGTTGCTGGATCCGGGTGTGTCACACACCGGAGCTGCTTCCACAACCAGAACTCCCTAGCTAGAGCAGCCCCAGAGGAACTACACAGGGTCATTCACTACAAAGATCCAGCAACAATAGAGTGATCCCGCTGGGGTCTAATCTTGGAGAGACACCTCCCCAACTCTGAGGACGGCCAGAGGCAACTGTGAAAAACAATCATGAGGTGAAATCAACAGAAAAACTCTGGCAATATGAATAATTAGAGTAGATCAACTCCCCCAAGGACCAATGGGGCAGAAACAACACAAGACCCCATGCACAAACAAATAGCTGAGATGTCAGAAATTGAATTCAGGATCTGGATAGCAAATAAGATCGAATTAGAATTCCAAAAGTTATATCAAGAATACAACGAATTCAAAGACCAAATGACCAAAGATTTTGAAACATTAAGACAAGAAGTTGCATCCCTCAAAGATCTGAGAAATACAGTAGAATCCCTCAGTAACAGAATGGAGTGAGCAGAAGAAAGGATTTCTGACATTGAAGACAAAGCTTTCGAATGCTCCCAAACCCTCAAAGAAGAAGAGAAATGGAGAGCAAAAACAGACCACTTTCTCAGAGAGCTCTGGGATAATTCAAAGAAAACCAATATTCGTGTTATAGAGATCCCCAAAAGTGA
>CAUYPK010035108.1:0-68424 GCA_963574355.1 Loris lydekkerianus | reverse complement strand
ATAGTAAGTAAAGCAAGCAGACAGCCCTCAGAATGGGAGAAAATATTTGCAGGTTATATCTCTGATAAAGGTTTAATAACCAGAATCCACAGAGAACTCAAACATATTAGCAAGAAAAGAACAAGTGACCCCATCTCAGGGTGGGCAAAGGACTTGAAGAGAAACTTCTCTAAAGAAGACAGAAGCACAATCTACAAACACATGAAAAAAGCTCATCATCCTTAATCATCACAGAAATGCAAATCAAAACTACTTTGAGATATCACCTAACCCAAGTAAGAATACCCCACATAACAAAATCCCCAAACCAGAGATGTTGGCATGGATGTGGAGAAAAGGGCACACTTCTACACTGCTGGTGGGAATGTGCACTAATACATTCCTGTTGGATGGATGTTTGGAGAATACTTAGAGATCTACAAATAGACCTGCCTATTCGATCCTATAATTCCTTTACTAGGTATATACCCAGAAGACCAAAAATCACAATATAATGAAGACATCTGTACCAGAATATTTATTGCAGCCCAATTTATAATTGCTAAGTCATGGAAGAAGCCCAAGTGTCCATCGACCCAGGAATGGACTAGCAAATTTTGGTGCATGCATACCATGGAATATTATGCAGCCTTAAAGAAAGATGGAGACTTTACCTCTTTCATGTTTACATGGATGGAGCTGGAACATATTCTTCTTAGCAAAGTATCTCAGGAATGGAAGAAAAAGTATCCAATGTACTCAGCCCTACAGCTAAATTATAGCTTTCACATGAAGGCTATAACCCAACTATAGCAAAAGCCTATGGGGAAAGGGCCAAGGAAGGGGAAGGGAGGGGGGAGGTTATGGTGGAGGAAGGGTAATGGGTGGGGCCATACCTATGGTGCATCTTAGAATGGGTTCTGGTGAAACTTACTAAAGGCAGAATAGAAATGTCTACATACAATAACTAAGAAAATGCCATGAAGGCTACATTGAACAGTTTGATGTGAATATTTCAGATTGTATATGAAACCAGCACATTGTACTCCTTGACTGCACTCATGTACACAGCTATGGTTTAACAATTAAAAAATAAAATAAAATAAAAAGTCAGCATTTCAGGTGGCTCCCATAGCTCATAACTCAGTGGGTAGGGTGCTGGACATATACACCGAGGCTGGCGGGTTCAAACCCAGCCCAGGCCAGCTGAAACAACAACAACAAAAATAATCATGAGTATTACTGCAAAGAATAAGGATATGCTCAGAAGTATTGATTAGTAGTATGTGAATATGGTAAAACAGGATGGTGGGATGTAAATGACTAGGTATGGGAAATACTGGCATATACCTCCGGATGAGTCAACCAATGGTCCCAATGTGGGAGGAGAAAACATACCAAGGAAACTCTCAATAATTATAAGGAAAGCGTTTTAGTTTTAAAAATGCTAATTAAACTCATTTTATTACATAAAAACTTGCATAAGTCAATTTAAAAAAACTAATTTGCTGGAAAAACACTTTATAGTGCAATAATAACTTAAGATAATTGAAAAACTTAATTTTTAGAAGCAGCCCAAGTTAAGTTTGTCTTTTTTCTTTTGAGACAGAGTCTCACTCAGTTGCCCTGAGTAAAGCTACATGGTATATCTCACAGCAAACTCAAACTCTTGTGTTCAAGAGATTCTCTTATGTCAGCCTCCCTAGTAGCTGGGACTACAGGCAACTGTCATAACACCAGTTAGTTTTTCTAATTTTAGTAGAGATGGGGTCTCATTCTTAAGAGCTCAGGCTGGTCTTGAACTTTTGGAGTTCAAGCAATCCACCCAACTCAGCCACTGAGTTGGCCTTGTCTTTTGTCTTTTGTGTGAGCCACTATACTTGGCCTTATCTTTTTTTTTTTTTTTTTTTTTTGTAGAGACAGAGTCTCACTTTGTTGCCCTCAGTGGAGTGCCATGGCGTCATACAGCTCACAGCAACCTCCAACTCCTGGCCTTAGGCGATTCTCTTGCCTTAGCCTCCCAAGTAGCTGGGGCTACAGGCACCCGCCACAATGCCCGGCTATTTTTTGTTGTTGCAGTTTGGCCAGGGCCGGGTTTGAATCCGCCAGCATGGGTGTCAGTGTATGGGGCCGGCGCCCTACTCCCTGAGCCACAGGTGCCGCCCTTGGCCTTATCTTTTGTCTTTATACCTCAACTCAGTTAGGTAGGGACATGATGGCATTTGGCATTAGCTAAGGAAAACCCACAGAGTTTCTTTTCAAATTCAACTTTGCATCTTAGCGCCTCCCCCCCTTTTTTGAGGCGGAGTCTCACTATGTGGCCTGAGTAGAGTGCTGTGGTGTCACAGCTCACAACAACCTCAAACTCTTGGGCTTAAGCGATTCTCTTGCCTCAGCCTCCCAGTAGCTGGGCCTACAGGCGCCCACCACAATACCTGGCTATTTTTAGAGATGGGGTCTTGCTCTGAATTCGTGAGCTCAGGCAGTCTACCCACCTTGGCCTCCCAAAGTGCTGGGATTACAGGCGTAAGCCATCATGCCCAGCATGACTTATATTATTTTCAACAACAAATTTATATGTCTTTGGGTAAGACATATAAACCTGAACTGAAAAATTTCAATAAATGCCATTTTGAAATGATTATAGATGTCCAATGGCAGCATTAGTGAGACAAGTAAAGAATGATGTTCTCTGGAAAAACTCGGGTGATTTGAAAAGTCGCTCCAGCTAGCTAGTGATGAATGGCAGATTTTATCAATAATATGAAAGTTGCATATGGCAAGTGTGAATATAACTCTCATGAAGTAGGAGTGGAAAAAAACCTTATTTTTATCTTTTTGTTTTATTTTATTTTATTTTTTTTACCATACACTGGTTTTATGTACCATTTGACAAATTTTCATCACACTGGTTAACATAGCCTTCCTGGCTTTTTCTTAAGTTACTGTGTTAAGGCATTTATATTCCACATTTAGTAAGTTTCACATGTACTCTTGTAAGATGCATGGTAGATGTGATTCCACCAATTACCATCCCTCGACCCATCCTCCCCCCTCCCCTCCCTCTCCCTCTTCCCCATATTCTTAGGTTATAGTTGGGTTAGAGCTTTCATATGAAAGCGATAAATTACTTTCATAGTAGGGCTGAGTACGTTGAATACTTTTTCTTCCATTCTTGAGATACTTTGCTAAGAAGAATATGTTCCAGCTCCATTCATGTAAACATGAAAGAGGTAAAGTCTCCATCTTTCTTTAAGGCTGCATAATATTCCATGGTGTACATATGCTACAATTTATTGATCCATTCATGGATCAATGGGCACCTGGGCTTCTTCCATGACTTAGCAATTATGAATTGGGCTGCAATAAATATTCTGGTACAAATACCCTTGTTATAATGTGATTTTGGGTCTTCTGTGAATATACCTAGTAGAGGAATTATAGGATAGAATGACAGGTCTATTTTTAGATCTCTAAGTGGTAAAAACATTATTTTTAGTTTAATACTTTATATGATATACAATTATATGTATATGTAATTAAACTAAAATTGGATATTAGAAATAAAATACTTGCTTATTTCATGATTTTCCTAAAGCACATATATTTAAATTGGCTAAAAAATAGTATAAGTCTTCTCGTGGGCAAAATGGAATACTCTTTATATTAAAACAACAATAGCGTATGTAATTTAAATTTTCTCCTTGAAAGAAACTAAACTATTTGTGACTACCAGACCTCCTGAACTGCTACTGAGAGTTTTCTTTTCTTATTTATTTATTTATTTGTTTATTTATTTTGTAGAGACAGAGTCACTTTATCGTCCTTGGTAGAGTGCCGTGGCATCACACAGCTCACAGGAACCTCCAACTCCTGGGCTTAGGTGATTCTCTTGCCTCAGTCTCCCGAGTGGCTGGGACTACAGGCGCTCGCCTCGACACCCAGCTATTTTTTGTTGTAGTTTGGCCGGGCCTGGTTTGAACCCACCACCCTCAGTATATGGGGCCAGCGCCCTACCCACTGAGTCACAGGCACTGCCGAAGTCTTCCTTTCTTTATTTGTCTGTAGGATTGGTTCAAAACACTCTACTACTTTCTTCCAGTAAAGATTTCTTCCAAAAATAATTTTCATAGAGAAAATTTTAAGAAACTGTTTAACACATATGCAGCTGTTACTTTCAAATTATGTTAATCATTTGAAACAGTTACTTTCAACCGTCATATGTAGGTGTTAAAAATAGTTTCAGTTAAGTTCTAAGTTATGCAAATTATCCTATAAAAATTAGATTGCATTTCTGGAGAAATGCCATCTGGCAGGAACTGATAAGAAAAGAGCTTCAGGAACTAAAATGAACAATTACTCTGAAATATCTCTCTTTAGCTACCACGGTCAGTGAACAAGATAAAGACATGATGGTATTATGTTCTTGAGTACAAATACCTGAAGAAAGCTTTAAATATTTGAACCACATTAAAAAGACTTCAAGAAACTATGGTATTCTGAATAGGACTATCTAACAGACTCATTGCAATGATGAAATGTTCTCTAGCTCTTGTCTGAAATGGCAGACATTGGCCACATGTGGCTAATGAGCAGGTGAAATATGGCTAGTGTGATCAGGAAAGTGAACTTTGTCTTTTTTTTAAAGTTAATTGAGATGTGACTAGTGCTACTGTTTTGGACAGTACAGCTCTAGGACATTTGTGACTCATGTTAGGAGCTTACTAAGTATGGAAGGGCTGCTAGAAACTGCAGGCCTGATAATTTTATCTTACAATAATTCTAAGTCAAAGGTTTCAAAATAAAAGATCTTCACCCTAATCCTTACAATCAACTTAACTGGAAAAACATTCTACTTCATAAAAGAAATCAACATAAAAAGACTTAAAGTGCTTTAGTAAATGGCCACTGATTTGATGCTGTTCTCTAATCTTAGCAGACAACATCAATGATGATGGATAATAGAACACATAAAACACAAACACAACAGCAGTAGCAAATCAAGTGCCTATATCACGTATTAACTATTTGATTTGCAGCACATATAAAAATAAGTGTGGTTTTCTTTTTTTTTAAACATTTTTTGTAGAGACAGAGTCTCACTTTATCACCCTTGGTAGAGTGCCATGACATCACAGCTCACAGCAACCTCCAACTCCTAGATTTAGGCGATTCTCTTGCCTCAGCCTCCCCAGTAGCTGGGACTACAGGCACCTGCCACAACGCCCAGCTATTTTTTTGTTGTTGGTGTTGCAGTTTGGCCAGGGCTGGGTTTGAACCCACCCCCATTGGTATATGGGGCCAGCGCCCCGCTCACTGAGCCACAGGTGCCGCCCAGTAAGTGTGTTTTTGAGGAGGAAGAGAGAAACTGGTCACTGGACATGTTGTCATACTTCTATTCAGGAAGGTTTCTCAAAGTAAAGAGATTGAAAAAAAGGTTTCAAATGTAGAAAAATAGAAATATATGTACAAAGGATAAAGAATATGATGAATCTCCATAAACCCATAACCCAGCCTTAATAGTTACTAACGAATGACCAAACTTGTCATTACCCGTTAGATAGATACATTTATCTATACCCGTCACTGCCCTTTACCCAATATTATTATTATTATCTTTTTTTGAGACAGAGTCTCCAGCTGTCGCCCTGAGAGTGCTGTGGTGTCCATAGCGATTGGAGGTTGCTCATAGGAACCTCTAACTCCTGGGCTTAAGAGATTCTCTTGTCTTAGCCTCCCAAATAGCTCTGGGACCATAGGCACCCGCCCACGGTGCCCGACTATTTTTTGGTTACAGCCATCATTGTTGTTTGGCAGGCCCAGGCTGCATTTGAACCCTCCAGCTCTGGTGTATGTGGCTGGTGCCTTAGCTGCTTGAGCTACTGGCGCTGAGCCATTCCAATATTATTTTGAAGTAAATCCCACATAGCATTTCATAAATAAAATTAAAAGATGTGCTGGGATTACAGAACTAGAGACCATCAGTGTGAATGAAGCATAGAGAGAGAGATGAAGAGCAACCAGGGAAGAGGGGCCCAGACAGGAGAAACCCTGAGGGTGCAGGTAGGCAGCTTTATCTGAGTTTAAAGCAGCAAGGAGCTAGTGTACGTTGCAGAGGAAAAGAGCTAAATGAGGGAAATGAAGCTGACCTTTCCAATACCGTGGAAGCCCAACTTCAGAAGTACTAAGGGAATAACTGGAAAGAGATACTACAGGGCTCCAACAGTTCCATTATTTGCTCAAATAAAATAAATAAATATCTTTCCCACACTGCTAAAAAAGGAACGTTCCACCCATTTCTGGAAAGGCTATGCTGGTAAATATTTAACTATATTTTACTTTTTGTTCAATACTTAATTTTTTTTTTTGGGGGGGGAGGTCTTACATAAAGAACTGTTAGTTATAGAGTAATCTGACCAATCACTTTTGCCTCACTTATGAAAAAGATTACTAATAACAATAAAATAAGACTAACACTACATTTTATTTTACCTTTTAAAATTTTTGAGACAGAGTCTCACTCGGCTAGAATGCAGTGCATTATCAGAGTTCACTGATCTTGGAGTCCTGGGTTCAACCAGTTCTGCTGCGTTAGCATCCTGAGTAAGTGGGGACTACAGGCGGACACCACCATGCCTGAGTAATTTTTCTTTTCTTTTTTTTCTTTCTTTCTTTCTTTTCTTTTCTTTCTTTTTTTTTTTTTTAAAGCAGAGACAGGGTCTTGCTCTTGCCCAGGCTAGTCTCTAACTCCTGGAGCTCAAGCAATCCTCTGGACTCAGCCACCTAGAGTGGTAGGATTACAAGCATCAACCACTGCCCTCCACCTAATATTACATTTTAAAAATCAAATTTTAATTTACATTTCCAGTAATGTAATTGTAAAATGAGCAACCAGCATGTCAAATGTGAAAGAATCCCCTCTATGTTAAAATACTTATTTTTTTAAAGAAATACTTAAGGATTCTAGTCTTTATGTCAAGGTAGGAAGTGGTGGAAGAAGGACCAAAAGAGTTGAAGTGAGAAGGAAGCAAAGACACGAGGAAATACTTAATTTTACAAAGACTTTCAAAAAAGAAAAAAATGACAAAAACTTTTAAAACTACAAAATCCCAGCTTACTTTTTTGGTTTTCTGGAAGTAGAGTTCAGGAAAAGCATGAAGCCAGTAAGCCAACTGTGATATGTAGAAAAACTTCATTTGAAATCTGCACAACAGAACAAAGAGAAAAGTATTTTACTTATTTGATTATATCAATTTTTATCTTTTTCTATTGCATCTGAATGTCTTTATGTGCTGTCAGAATGTGCTCTTTATTTTCCTTTGAATTTCTGTCTTACACCGTGAGTTACCGAATTTCAGAAACTAGGTAATAAAAGAGTATATTTCAACCTTGAAAAAAAAAAGAATATCTTTTAAAGCATCATTTTTTAAGAAATAAAGTAAACAAGTCCTGGAAACCCAAATATGCTAAGTAGCTACATCTGTCATATCACTCCATACAATATTCTGCATACCTTGAAACAACTCTTCAACAACTGCCTTCCCCATCTCCCTAGGATATTCCCACTATCAGTCAATTCTAGATTAAACAATACCATCCGCAGAAGGCTGTTAAGCAAAATAGCTGAAGGAGCCAGAGCTCCTGTCTAATAGTTAATTAACCCTGACTAGCATGTCATGGCAGCTCCTGAAAACATAAGAAACATAATCAACCCACAGACCTACATGGTTTCATCAAAACAGAAATAGGAAATAGGAAAGGCAAAAAGACTATGCGAAAAGTAACAGAGCACAGATTAATAATCACCTGAAAGTGGGATAATCCCCATTTCAAATATCCTCTTGACTTTTTTTCTTCTTAGGGAAATGGTACCTCTCTCTGGTTGGAACATGGAGACAGCCCCAAATAAATGGAGGCAGAGCCAAGATTAAGGCATAGAAGGGTTCTCGAAGAGATATAATCAGTTTCCTCTTTACATTACATCCCTCTAGCCTTTCTGCATCTTTATTCTCCCTTTCCCACCTTCTCTAGAAGGGGAATACAGTCCCACATAAATATGATGTTTGTAAAAGTTCACTGAACTAATAAAATTTTTAAAATTCAGAGTATGGTTCAGTAGAGAGGGTAATATTGTTGGACTTAAAACAAAGATATTCATGTTCATGTTATTTCAGGGAACTTCTTTCCTTCATATCTTTTTCTCCAATTCTCTCATCACAATGTATTTACTAAACACTCCTCAGTTGACAAGCACTTGGCACAACAATGGATATAAAATAGATAGTTCCTACTGCTGCCAGACACACACAGTTTTGATGGGTCTATATGGGCACGATACAAGACTTACATAAAGGAGACAATTATAGAACGATCAAAACAATATACAGATACTTCATAAAACATAAACCAAACGATGCAAGGAAAATTAACATAGAATAGTGGTCCTAGAGCTAGGCTGAAGATCTTTATAACCACGGAGCACTATAACTCGGCAGCATTGTATAGAAACCTTTGGGGGCTAGAGAGATAAAAAGGAACAATCCCTAACCTCCAGCAGCTTGTAGTAGAAGAGGATGAGAAAGGAAGCAGAGAAAGAAATGGGGTGGGGAGAGCAAAGAAAAGGTGCAGAAGTATGGAGAAGATGAAGCTGTGAGGAGAAAAGATAAGAGGAAAGAAAGGAAAGAGTATTACCATTGTTAAAATCAGCTGTCTCAAGCTAAGAAAGAAGTTGAAAAGATTATAAAGGCAGTTTCTGAATTACAAACATCCAACTGACAACTCACACTTAGAAATGGAGGCTATTACAGGTAAGAGGTAAATGTACCTATACCAACTTACATATAAATTCAGCCTAACAACAGAACTACAGAACCTATCTCATATGAAACCTGCAGATTGCCTGTATACATAAAAAAAAGTACACAGGAATTTATTTATTTGAGACAGAGTCTCATATTGTTGTCCTCGGTAGAGGGCTATGGCATCACTGTAGCTCACAGCAACCTCAAACCCTTAGGCTCAAGCCATCCTCTTGCTTCAGCCTCCTAAGTAGCTGGGACTCCAGGAGCCTGCCACATCACCCAGCTAGTTTTTCTATTTTTAATAGAGACAGGGTCTTACTCCTGAGCTCAAGCGATCCATTTGCCTCGGCCTCCCAGAGAGTTAGGATTACAGACGTGGGCCACTATACCCTGTCTAGAAATTTCTTTCTATGGCAGTAGGACTGTCAAAGATACAGTTTTACCATTTTTATGAATTTGTCTAAGATCTTAAAAAAATAACAAGAAGAAATTTTGGTTAATATTGACATGATTTTAGTGCTTAACAAAAAAGCCTGCTAGAAATAACTTACGTCATCAGGTTATGGGGATAAGCCCTCCACAAGATAGTTGGGTCTGAGATGTAGTTTTCCTAAGAAAGAAGACATAAAAATTAATTTATGAGTACAATGCAAACTTCTTGGAAAATCAGACAATATTTTCACTTCTTAAACATTTACAGTTCCCTATATCAGATTCCAAAGAGTCCACTAAAGTCAAACTATATAATTGTTTCGGTTATTCTCAACTCAATTTGAATTGCTTACTTTAGCAAAGTGAAAATCAATGTTATGAATGAGATACAGAATCAAGTAACACATAATTACTGCCCATCAAAAACCTTTCAATCCAGTAGAAAAAAATACACAAACATTATGTTTGTACACAAACAAACATAAAACAACCAATAAACAGTATTGGTACATTAACAGAAGTACAACAGCTATGAAAGATGAATTTCGTTTTAGATCAGATAAAAGATTTCAGGAAAAGATGTAGCACCTCACAGAAGATAAAGGATCACAGCACTGCCAAATTTTATGGATTTATGTCCACAAAATACTAACTGAATCTTTTTCTTAGATAACTAGATCTATTCAGTGAGAATTACTACATAGTAAAAAAGTAAATAAAATCTAAAGTGACTAAAATAAAATCTATTAAAATATTCTATAAGAATATTTTCGCACAGAAGTATAACTGTTTTTAAAAAATTTATAAGATTTTAAAGTAAAATTTGCATGTATTTATACAGTATCATTAAAGCAGCATAGTAAAATGGAATGAGCACCAGATTGAAAAGATGAGTTTTAGTTTATTTTCAACATTAAGTGTAGTACCCTAAAAATTCATTGCCTGTCATTCATGCCAGTATCTCTAACACACTTATTAAAAAAAAACCTATGTGTTCAACAAACTCAAAAGTACATAAACCATAGAACACCATATAAATTTAAGGGACTATTATTACCAATAACATATATGATGTACGACAATTAAGTTTACAAACTCATCCTAGAAAAAGGGCCACTACATACCTGAATATCACTATGGTCACCTTCAAAGTACTGTCTGGGAAGCTATGCATTGATGCCCGTGCCTACTCCACCCACCAAAGCAATTCTGGAACTCTTTTTCTGAAATGACTACCAGATCTATTGTTGCACAAGGTCTGGCAAATTTGAAAACTTGTCATCATGCACTCATGTTGGCAGCACTGTACAAACAACTCAGTAAGGTTTCATAATCTTGGTATATCAGTGTCTCACAGCTGTGTTCATATGAACTTGTGGCGGTGGAGTTCATTGTTGTGTGTTTTTGTGTGCTGTATGACAACAGCTCTGATGGCCATTCCAGAGAAAGAGTTCTAAGAATACTCTGAAGAGTGGGGTAGCTGTTGGCACTGGTGCATAGCTTCTCAATGGGAGTACTTTGAAGGTGATGCTATTCAGCAAGGAGGTAGGTAGAACTTTTTCTAGGATGAGTTCATGAACTTAATTGTTAGAACTTGTATGCCTATTTTTGTTTCAGGAAGTCTTTTCTGAAAGGTTTTAAATGCCTTAACGGAAAAATTATACATTTTAAATTACTTAGTTTTTAAAGGAGGAAATGATGGGAAACATTACAATTCACATAACCTAGTACAGTATCACTAACATCTTATGCTTTTGCTAATACAGAGATAACAAATCTCTATGAATAAGGCTTCCAGAAACATTAAACACAGTTTAGAAATTCTCGTGTATAAAAACTAATGAAAGCAGATTCATCACTGAAATTCTTTTTTTTTTTTTTTTTATAGCGACAGAGTCTCACTTTATGGTCCTTGGTAGAGTGCTGTGGCATCACACAGCTCACAGCAACCTCCAACTCCTGGGCTTAAGTGATCCTCTTGCCTCAGCCTCCCAAGTAGCTGGGACTACAGGCGCCCGCCACAACACCTGGCTATTTTTTTGTTGCAGTTCAGCCGGGGCCAGATTTGAACCCTATACCCTCGGTATATGGGGTTGGCACCTTACCGACTGAGCCACAGGCACCACCCCATCACTGAAATTCTTAACTTATCCTATAGTTCATTAGCAGAGTTCCTAATCTCTGTTGAGGAAGGAGAACAACATGAGACATACTTACAGATATTAGAATGAATGTTCCCCAAACACAAGCAAAAAGGTAGAATGCACTAAGCTGACCAGATTCATTAAACTTGCTGTGTTTTGTTTTGGAGAAGTGCATTCGCCTGTTAATTTTCTAAAAATAAAAACAGTCATTAGTAATTAAAATAAGACTATAAAAATATATTCAATATATGACTATCAGAGTATGGCAAGCTAGCACTTTACAAAGTACAGATTTCTAAGAGTGCATACTTACATCCAATACATACTCTTGAATTACGGCGTGAATGATTATTGCCACTAGCATGTAGAAGAAAACTGTAGCCAAATCTTTGACACCATAGTGATAAAGAGATGCTGATTCAGCAGCTTGTTCTTCTGAAGGCCAAAAAGGACATACATACATAAAGATTATATATAATCTTATACATAAGATTCTAAAAACAGCACTAATACAATACAGTTATGAAAACAAAAGAAAAGTAACCTAATAAAAAAAAATTCTATACAAATATAAATAACTTGCTCTTGGACATCTAGAGTTGTCTAACTCTAGATTGGCAAAGACAATTGTCCAACTCTAGATTGGCAAAGACAATCAAGGAGACTATCTAGAAATCTAAAGCTTTAGAAATTACTCACAAAGACTTGACACATGTTAGTTACAGCCATCAGAGACCACAAAACAGGAGCGAGGAGGCCACATTCAACAGACTGGTATTACCCCAGGGGTGTAAGTAGGTTGATAAAGTTGTCCGTAGTACTTAGCTCACATGCCTGTTTTTGTCAAAGGACTTTTGAAATTTTCTACCTCTACTTTCAAAGTAGACACTACACTATGATTCTGATGGAAAAACTGACTTGATCTGTTTTTCTGTCAGAAAACAAACAGAAAAGCAGATTCCCCCCCCCCCCCCGCCCATTTATTTCTGACCTGTAAGTTATAGGTCAGACAAACTGTAATAACAATCCTTTTTAAGCAGATCTAGGAGCAGCATCTCTAAGAGATAAAGGCAACTAGTACTTAAATTGTTTTAATTCTTGCAATTGCTATCATTTTTCAAAATAAAGCTTTATCAAATACTTGTGAATTGCTCACACTTCTTGTTCTCAAGCTTTTTATTTATTTATGGGACCATTTAGCCAAAAGATCTTTATTCTTCTCTGGCAAATTCAAATTTCAAAACAATACTGTAATTGTGAATAACCTAATATCTAAGTCACTAAATGAAACATTTGCAAAAGTATGTATAACTGAACAAAATCCCAACTCAGTGTTGTATACTATGTAACCTTACATTCTAAATCCCCCGGGCAGGCTTACTGCCTCAATATGTTACTGTTTTATAAACTACAAAATATCCCATCTATCACTCATGCTAGTTCATATTACTGTCTTCAATTACAATCAACTCCCAGTAACAACTTGAGTTCCACATAGAATAATTTAGAAATGACTTTTTTTTTTTTTTTTTTAATGAGACAGTCTCCTGTTCTGTCGCCTTGGCTCGAGTGTAGTGTTGCAATCACAGCTCACTGCAACCTCAAACTCCTGAGTTCAAACAATCCCCCTGCCTCTGCCTCTGCCTCCCAAGTAGCTGGGACTATAGGCATGTGCCACCATGCACAACTAATTTTTTTTTTTTTTTGAGAGACAGGGTCTTGCTATGTTACTCAGTTTGGCCTCAAACTCCTGACACCAAGTGATTCTCCTGTCTCAGCCTCCTGATAACTGGGACTACAGGAGCCCTCCACCATGCCCAGCTAGAAGAAATAACATTTTCTGAAACAGAAAATAAAAGTGTAAACACTATAATAATTTCTAGAGCTTACCAACATTCTCTCTAATCAAAATAATTGTTAGAAGTAGAGCACAACAAAAGTGAAAATAAACTTAAAAGGATTGTTATTATAGGTCCAAAATATAACTTATAGATCAGACAAACTGAACCTAAATGTAGTACCTTTAGATGCTCTGAATAAACGATGACACTTTGGCTTGGCGCCCATAGCAGTGGTTATGGTGCTGGCCACATACACTAAGGCTGGCAGGTTCAAACCCACTCAGGCCAGCTAAACAACAATGACAACTGCAACAAAAATAGCCAGGCATTGTGGTGGCTACTTGGGAGGCTGAGGCAAGAGAATGGCTTGAGCCCAAGAGTTTGAGGTTGCTGTGAGCTATGATGCCACAGCACTCTACTAATGGCAATAAAATGAGACTTGGTCTCCAAAAATAAATAAATAAATACATAAAACCCATTCACAAAAATGAATAAACTGTATTAAATCCATAAAACTGATTTTCATACAGTGTACAGGACTAAGTCAACCAAAATCACTAGATCTTGCATTACAAAATCAAAATAATGTTCAGTTGGATTATGGATGAAGTCTGTGATGATTAATGTAGAATCTAGTGCTCATGGAAATGTCCATGTTTGTTCAACTGAACAAACAAAATTTTCTACTTAAATAGAAAATTCTTAAAAAAAAATTACCTACCTGTTGCAGGGTGAGTAACATTGTACTGAAGAGTAACAAAAATGATAGACGCTTTTGCTGTTATCTAGAAAAAAAGAAAAAAAGAAAGATCAAGTCAATTTGATCTTCCTCAAATAGCAGATCTGGAGCAAAAATATCACAAGCTCTGTCCCCAAACGTAAACACCAAGGGTGCCCTAATTTCTGTGGCACCTTCACAGACACAACTGATCACCAAGGAGTTAATCTAATTCACCAGAGTAGTCTTCTGAAGTTTAGATAAGATTGTGTAATTCATCCCTAACTTTAAGATTTCAAAAGAGACATCCTGCAGTTCTAGTAAAACATCTTTGATAAATAATCATGCTCTATTCTAGGCCTATGCAATGAACACAAAATTCCTACCAAAAACCCATTTAAATATAAATTGATAAAAGGAAGCATAGTTAACATGAAAAAAATAGATGAAAAAAGATAGTGTCTGTGATGTATATATTAATCTCCCCCACACAGTGTCTGTGATGTATGTATTAATCTCCCCCACATAGTGTCTGTGATGTATGTATTAATCTCCCCCACACCTAGCATAGTTAACATTAAACTGACCTATTGATAAAAGTGAAGTGGAATGCTTAACATTTAAAGGCCCCGAGTACAGGAACACAGTATAGGCCCCCTAGACAAG
Source organism: Loris lydekkerianus (assembly GCA_963574355.1). Taxonomy (NCBI): domain Eukaryota; kingdom Metazoa; phylum Chordata; class Mammalia; order Primates; family Lorisidae; genus Loris; species Loris lydekkerianus. The sequence continues at coordinate 53,843 of CAUYPK010035108.1, read as the reverse complement.
GAACGAAATAAAGATGAATGAAATAATCTTCGATGTGAAGCTCAGCCATGTCAGGACAGATAAACAAACCAGAGTAAGTGCCAACAGCTTATGCTGGGGGTACTCAGGATAAACAATGGACATTCAAATTTTCTTCCTGGAGTAGGGAATGAATAGGTTCTGGAAAGGCTTCTCAGAGCAGGTGGTGCTGGAGCTGCATCTTTCTGGAAAATAGAAGTTCTTTGGGGTCGCAAGGCAGGACAAGGAGGGCAGCATGGGTACTAGAAACAGAAATTGTGAAGGTGCTGTAAGCAGTAGTAGACATAAAGGCCGGTGCAGCTGCGCTTCAGGGAGCGGTGGGAGAGACTAGAAACAGAGTGCTAGAAAGGACCTTATTCGTGAAACTAAGTACTTTAGAATTTATTATAGCAAAACTGGAGAATTTTGAGGAGGGGGAAGTTTATTTTTGCCGTTTAGTCTTTAGAAAGACTGTTGCCTTACTGAAGAGTAACAAAAATGATAGAAGCTTTTGCTGTTATCTAGAAAGAAAGAAAAAAAGAAAGATCAAGTCAATTTGATCTTCCTCAAATAGCAGATCAGGGACAAAAATATCACAAGCTCTGTCCCCAAACGTAAACACCAAGGGTGCCCTAATTTCTGTGGCACCTTCACAGACACAACTGATCACCCAGGAGTTAATTTAATTCACCAGAGTAGTCTTCTGAAGTTTAGATAAGATTGTGTAATTTGTCCCTAGCTTTCAGTCTTTGGAAAGACTGTTGGCCCAGACAGATGCAATGGCTCTCACCTGTAACCTGAGAGGCCAAGGCGGGTAGACTGTTCGAGCTCAGGAGTTTGAGACAAGCCTGAGCAAGAGCAAGACCCCATCTCTAAAATAGCTGGGCTTTGGGAGGCACCTGTGGCTCAAAGGGGTAGGGCACTGGTCCCCTATGCTGGAGGTGGCGGGTTCAAACCCAGCCCCAGCCAAAAACTGCAAAAAAAAAAAAAGCTGGGCTTTGTGGTGGGCAACTGTAGTCCCAACTACTCAAGAGCATCTCTTAAGCCCAAGAGTTTGAGGTTGCTGTGAACTATGACACCATAGCACTCTACTGAGGGTGACAAAGTGAGACTCTGTCTCCAAAAATAATATAATTATTGTTATTTCTGTTTTACTCATTAGAAAATAAGTTCCAAAACAGCTGGGACCATGCCTGTTTCTGCTGGTCACTATATATCCAGAACCCAGCATGGGGTGGATGGGTGTGGTGGCTCAGGCCTATAATCCTAGCACTCTGGGAGGCGGAGGTAGGTGAATTGCTTGAGCTCATCAAGTTCCAAGACCTGCCTGAGAAAGAGCAACATCCAATCTCAAAAAAAGAAAGAAAGAAAGAAAAGAAAGGAAAAGAAGAACAGAACCCAGCATGCGGCCTGATGCATATTAGGTGACTAAACAATATTACTGAATAAATAGCAGATAAAATATGAATTGGAGTAAGCAGGCAGCCAAGAGTAAGGCTTCTGCAAGAGACCGCATGAAAGACAGAGAGGTCTGAACCAAGGCAATGGTAGCAGGGTAGAGGATGCATTTATGAGGCAAAACAAGAGTTTGGTAAGTAAGAGGAAAGGGTCAGAGATTATTGATACTTATAGCTGAAATTTCTGCGAGATATATAGGTAGAAAGAGCAGGAAGCAGCTATAACCTATGTCTAGAACTCAGCAGAGAAAACCTAACTTAGGTAAGAATTTAGGAGTCTCTATCTACAGAACATAAGTTGTATATAAAGAGCGCATAGTATTTGTGGAAACTAGAACAGTAGTAGAGCTCTGGAGAAAAAGCCTAAACTCCAAGTCCCCAAAACTAAGAAGAATTGATAAGACAGAGAATGAAGAGAGCATGGCACCCCAAAGCCACGGAGGAAACACTTCAAAAGCTGTCAACAAGGTCAGAGTTTCCAAAGAGATGTGGCAGGGAAAGAGTGCAGCATACTGGACAATTGAAGAAGTCATCAGTGGCCATGCCTTGAGGAGGTCCATGAGGTGGTGAGAACGGAAGCTGCATCACAGTGGACTAAGGAACGCAAGAGGGACAAAGTGGTATGCAGGAGAGGCCAGGTCAAGATTCATGTTGTTTTTAAGATAGGAGAGATTGAGTTTGTGTGGGGACAACTAGAGAAGTGCCAGAGAAAAGAAAGACATTAAAAACACAGGCTAAGGGTGGCACCTGTGGCTCAGTGAGTAGGGCGCAGGCCCCCACATACCATGGGTGGCAGATTCCAACCTGGCCCCAGCCAAACTGCAACAAAAAATAGCCGGGCGTTGTAGTGGACGTCTGTAATCCCAGCTACTTGGGAGGGTGAGGCAAGAGAATTGCCTAAGCCCAAGAGCTAGAGGCTGCTGTGAGCTGTGACACCACAGCACTCTACCGAGGGCAACAAAGTGAAACTCTGTCTCAAAAAAAAGAAAAGAAAAAAGAAAAAAAACCCACAGGCTAAGGTCTGGTGCAGTGGCTCATACCTATAACCACAGCACTTTGGGAGGCCAAGGTGGAAGAATTGCTTGAGGCCAGGGATTAGAGGCCAGCCAGCCTGGGCAACATAGTGAGACCTCAACTCTACAAAAAATTTCAAAAACAAAAACCACAAGCTAGAAAAAGGATAATAGATAGAAGAATATTAGGAAACAACATTTTAAGGACAGTGTACTATTATACTCTTGAATATCTTTTCCTCCTGGATTGGAAAAAAGGTAGTAAAAGATGAGACAGATTAAGTTCAAAAGACAGGACACTGAAAAAATCTACACTTGATAAACTTTTACTGACTACCTCCAGTTGGCCTAATTTTGACAGACTAGACATACACCACAGGTACATATCAGTACAGGAGGCCTAGTTCCTCATGTTGACCACCTTCGTATGCTGGCCAGTTTGTCCCTGGGGTAGTCAAACTAAAGAGGTTCTGCTGTAGTTCCTTTAGGAAAAGGGGCTGGCCAGGAAAAGAAAAAAGATCCCCAGATATAATTAATGTCTGAGATCAGAAACCGTGATTTGCAGTATTATCAGCACAAGTATATGACCTTCTCCAGGTACCCTGAGCAATCTGTGAATTGAAAAGCAAGAAAAGCCAAATAGGCTCAGTGCCCATAGCTCAGTGGTTAGGACACTGGCTACATACACCAGGGCTGGCAAGTTCAAACCCAGCCTGGGCCTGTGAAACAACAACTGTAACTACAACAACAACAAAAAAAAACGGCTAGGCATTGTGGAGGGCGCCTGTAGGCCCAGCTACCTGGGAGACTGATGCAAGAGAATCACTTAAGCCCAAGAGTTTGAGGTTGCCGTGAGCTGTGACGCCACAGCACTCTACTGAAGGCAACACAGTTAGACTTGGTCTCAAAAAAAAAAAAGAAAGAAAAGAAGGATAGCAGAGTAATGCCTGTAGGAAGAAAAGCAGACCAATGAGGGAGCTAACTTAATCAGGAAAAGGAAAGGGGCCCAAGGGAGCATAAAAGCTTGGACTACATAGAGAACTGGCTTGCAAGTAGTAGAATGAAATGCAGGTTGGGACTCAAGATCCTGAAATCCAGGATCTGGAAATCAGTCAGGCCTGCAGGACAGAGTCCCTAAGGCAGGTTGCTGAAGTGGGATAGATAAGATCAGTTGAGGAGTAAAGGCTAATAAGACTAGTGTGTGAAGATTTGGGTCATTCCTGAGGATTCATCAGAGCAGAATGACAGCATGAGTTTCCAGGATAACACTGATTTTATGTGATTATTTCTGAAAAAGTTGGTTATTAGATAAAATTTGGTTTTTCTATCTCTGTTTAGACTTCATATGTCTTTCTCTCTCTTGTACAATCTCCGGCCTCCACCCGCAATGCCTTTCTTTCTAGTTTTAATACAAGAGCATTACCCCAGTGAAGAAAACTTTGTTAAATAGATACTTTATAGGCCCAGCAAGGTAGCTCCTGTTATCCTAGCACTCTGGGAGGCCAAACTGGGTGGACTGCTTGAACTCAGGAGTTCAAGATCAGCCTGAGCAAGAGTGAGACTTTGTTTCTATAATAAATGGAAAAAATTAGCTAGGTATGCCTGTAGTTCCAGCTACGTGAAAGGCTGAGGAAGGAGAATCATTTGAGCCCAGGAGTTTCAGGTTGCAGTGAGCTGTGAGGATGTCGCTGCACTCTAACCTGGGGGACAGAGTGAAGTGAGACTGTTTCAAACAATTAAAAAAAAAGAAAAAAAAAAAGGCTCTTGAAAAACAAAATTTATTAAAGATAAATTTACTATCAACCTCTAAATTAGATTACCTTTTTTTTTTTTAATGTTAGCCTTCCAAATAAAATTAAAATATGGCCCCAAAGCAGGTTTGGCATATGACATTAAGAAGAGGAGGAGGGGCCAGATACTAATCCTATCACTCTAGGAGGCCAAAGCGGGAGGATTTCCTGAGTTCAAGAGTTGAGACCAGCCTGAACAAGAGTGATGTATACTAAAAAAAAGAAAAATTAGGGCAGTGCCTGTGGCTCAGTGGGTAGGGCGCCAGCCCCATATACCGAGAGTGGCGAGTTCAAACCCGGCCCCGGACAAATTGCAACAAAAAAAATAGCCAGGCGTTGTAGCAGGCGCCTGTAGTTCCAGCTACTAGGGAGACTGAGCCCAGGAGTTGCCGTGAGCTGTGTGACACCATAGCACTCAACCGAGGGTGATAAAATGAGACTCTGTCTCTACAAAAAAATAAAAAAAGAAAAATTATCCAGGTGTTGTGATAGGTGCCTATGGTTCTAGTTACTCAGAAGGCTGATGCAGGAAGATCACTTGAACCTAAGAATTTGAGGTTGCTGTGAGTTAGGCTGACATACCTAGCCTAGGCAAAAAGTGAAACTCTGGGTAAAAAAAAAAAAAAAAAGAGAGAGAGAAGAAGAAAAATCACACCCCCAAAAGCCTTATAGAAAAACTAAAGGAGCCCAAGGCCGGAGCATGGTGGCTAACGCCTGTAGTCCCAGCACTGTGGGAGGCCGAGGAGGCGGTGGATTGCTTGAGCTCAGAGGTTCCAGACCAGTATGAGCAGCAGTGAGCCAGAGTAAGACCCCGTCTCTATTAACATCAAAAACAGCCAGACATTGTGGTGGGCGTCTGTAATTCCAGCTACTGGGAAAGCAACGGGACAGAGCATTGCCAGAGGAAGAACACTGAAAAAAGAGTACTTCAAACAAAGAAGAATGAACAAGCAAGCTGAAATTAAAAAGAAAAAAAAAAAAAAAAGAAAAAACTAAACGAGTAATCATGCTCCCATTTCCAGGCCTCCTAAGCCCCACACTTTAGCCAGCATAGCCTTAAACCAATATCACAATTAAGAGTAAGATAAGTTAGTTTGAAATAAAAATTTGCTACAGAAATACAGAATACACTCAACTCAAAAGTAAAAGTGGGTGGCACCTGTGGCTCAAAGGGTAGGGCACCGGCCCCATATCGTGGAGGTGGCGGGTTCAAACCCAGCCCCGGCCAAAAACTGCAAAAAAAAAAAAAAAAAAAGTAAAAGTAATTGAGTTGGTAACACTCAGTAAAAGTAACTGAGTTGGTAACACTGAGATGGACATTTATACTGCTGTTCTCCCATTAAAGAAAAAAATGAGACTTATTCAGAGTCATTTTGAATAGGTTACTGTGAACTCTATGAATTATCTAAATCTATACTGCAAGGGTATTGGTGGGATTACACCTGCGGTGCATCTTACAAGCATATATGCGAAACTTAGTAAATGTGGAATGTACCGTATACACTCGAGTATAAGCCAAGGTTTTTCCGGCACAAAATTTGTGCCGAAAAACCCAAACTCGGCACAAATTTTGTGCCGGAAAAAACTCGGCTTATACTCGAGTATATACGGTAAATGTCTCGGCACAGTAACTAAGAAAATGCCAGGAAGGCTGTGTTAACCATTGTGATGAAAATGTGTCAAACAGTCTGTGAAGCTAGTGTATGATGCCCCATGATCATATCAATGTACATGGCTATGATTTAATAAAAAAATAAAAATAAAAAATAAAATAAATCTATACTGTATGTAATAATTATCTTTTTTTTTTTTTTTTTTTTTTTTGCAGTTTTTGGCCAGGGCTGATTTTGAACCCGCCATCTCCGGCACATGGGGTTGGTCGGTGCCCTGCCCCTTTGAGTCACAGGCACCGCCCCACTTTTTTTTTTTTTTTTAAAGAGACCGGGTTCCACACTGCTGCCCAATTTGGAGTCCAGTGGCATCATCATAGCTACTGCAACCTCAAACTTCTGCCTCTAGTGATCCTCCTGAGCAACTGGGACTACACATGCACACCACCATGCTCAGCTAATTAAAAAACATTTTTTATAGAGATGGAATCATGCTGTTTTGTCCAGGCTGATCTCAAATTCTTGGCCTCAAGGGATCCTCCCGCCTCCATTTCCCAGAGTGATGGGATTACAGGCATGAGCCACCATGCATGGCCCATAATATTTCTGAGTGGTCACCACCTGGGGATAGGTATGTTTTTATGTTGTACTGAGATATTAACTATTTTATATTTGTTCAAGGAAGATGTGATTACTACATGGACTAGATCCCTGAAAGTAAGGACAATTCTTAATATCAAATTCCACTGCTCATCAGCTTATATAAAATTACCATCTTAAAAATGAGAGACTAGGGCTTGGAGCCTGTAGCTCACTGAGTAGGGCGCTGGTCATGTGTACCAAAGTTGGCGGGTTCGAGCCCAGCCTGGGCCTGCTAAGCCATAATGACAACTGCAGCAACAACAACAACAACAACAACAAAAAAAAAAAAAAAAAAAAAAAAAAACAGCTGGGCATTATGGTGGGTGCCTGTAGTCCCAGCTACTCAGGAGGCTGAGGCAGGAGAATCACCTGAGCCCAGGAGTTTGAGGTTGCTGTGAGCTGTGACGACATGGCACACTACCCAGGGCAACATAGTGAGACTCTGTCTCAAAAAAAAAAAAAATAGGCTTGGCACCTGCTGGCTCAAGCAGCTAAGGCGCCAGCCACATACACCTGAGCTGGCAGGCTAGCCCAGGCCCACCAAACAACAATGCCAGCTGCAACCAAAAAAAAATAGCTGGGCGTTGTGGTGGGTGCCTTAGTCCCAGCTACTTGGGAGGCGGAGGCAGCTTGAGTCCAGGAGTTGGAGGTTGCTGTGAGCTGTGATGTCACAGCTCTACCCAGAGTGACAGCTTGAGGCTCTGTCTCAAAAAACAAAACCAAAAAAACAAGAGACTTAGCCAGTGGCTTGTGCCTGATATTTCAGCAACCTGGGACAATAGCTTGAGGCCATGAGTTAGAGATTAGTCTGGGCAACATACATAGTAAGATCCTGTCTCTAAACAAAAGAAAATAAAATTTTTTTTTATAAAGAGAGAGAAGGAAAGAAAACATTGGCATTGAACAAGTGATGTACACCTGCAGTCCCAGCTACCTTGGGGCTGAGGCAGGAGGATTGTTTAAGCCCAGGAATTCAAGACTGAGATTGCCCCCTTGCTCTCCAGCCTGGGTGACAGTAAGACCTCATCTCTAAATAAATAAAACACTGGCATTAAGACAAATTGTGCATAAAAATAAACTAAATCAGGGATGTAATACATACTTAACAATAAAATCCCTCAATGAACTCAGAAAGACAAAAACAAAAATTAAAAAAAAAAAACCAAACCTCTAAAACTGTTCCAAGATCACTGTCAACTGTAAATGTCACCAGAACTTGTATAGCACATCCTATAAACTAGTGAATATCTATCTAGAAAGTAACTCCTTTCTAGTAGGAAATGTTTGCTTTATGAACCCCTTATTCTTTATCTTTCTTCCACATTTTCACTTTCAGAAAGCTTTCTAAGTATTCCTACACCCTTTTTTTTTTTAAACAGAGTCTTGCCCTAGGCTACAGCACCATAGTGTCAGCCTAACTCATAGCAACATCAAACTCCTAGATTCAAGTGATCCTCCTGCCTCAGCCTCCCAAGTAGCTGTGACCACAGGTGCCTGTCACAGCACCTGGCTGATTTTTCTATTTTTAGTAGAGAAGGGGTCTTGCTCTTGTTCAGGCTGGTCTGGAACTCCTGAGCTCAAAGATCTTTCCGCCTTGGCCTCTTAGACTGCTAGGATTGTTAAGTATAAGCCACTGCTCCCGTCCAGGCATTCTTACATTTTTTCACTGTTGAAATTTTCCTAGTTCAAATATGAAGCCATTAACTATACATCTTATTTGTATTATGTGGACGGATATTGACAATAACAAAAAATTGATTTCAAAATTCACAAGCAATTTTTGGTAATATCAAGTTGTCTAGAAACTAAACTCTTACATTTCCTGCAGACTAATTCTTTATCAGCCTCTTCAGTATATAAAATATATTTACATGCTAACTTCTGGGCCATTTTCTCATATAAAAAGGATCTTTTGTAACTTTGATGAGTTTCCAAGGAATAATTGCTACCATTTATTGCATAGCTCTTATAAGCCAAACACTGAATTAGCTATTCTACATTATCAGTTAATTTAAATCTTAGAATAACCAATAAGCCCCATTTTATAGATAAACTTAAGTTCTGAGATGTCTCAGGTCAGCCAGTCAGCAAGCTGCAGAGCCTTCACTTGAACACTAACCTCTTAGCTCCAGAATCCATGCTTCTGTAAGTGTATCTATACTGCCTCTTAATTTTGGCTAGTAACATAGTATGCTACTTCTTTGTCAACTCTGCCATAAATCCTCTGATATTTCCTCAATATATTTACACATAAGGCTTAAGAGTTCTGAGAAAACATCAACAATTACAAATATTGTAATTCCATTATTATGCTAACTATGAGATTCGGCAGCCAAGTATTCTAAAAGTCAAATAGCAAAACTTACCTAATTAATATTTTCTCATACACAAGATAACATGCTTTCAAATTCCAACTCTTTAACATATGGTAACAAAAATAAACCTGCATACATTTCCTTCTTTTGTATGCCATTTCAACACTTGCTTTTGAACTGCCTTTAAAAACTTTAGTATTTTTGTTGTGTTCTTTTAGACTTGTAAATTTTACAGATTTATATCAAGGTGAAAATCCACTCACTGCTAAAAAGTCATTAATGTGAAGGTGGTGAACTTACCTATAAATGTAGTAAGAGAACGTGAAATAGTTTACATAAAAACAAAGTAATGCCATTTCTAAAGTGTCAGAATTTCTTCTTTACGTTTTATTTAAAACATTTCAAATATTTCTTGCTGCAGGTCATAGTTCTCCTAAATTATGTTTTAAAGTTAGGAATTCTTACCAGGTGGATAGGGCTGCTGGCAAATTACACAAAATTATTGAATATACTGCATATACAAAAGTATTACTTTTAAAGCAGAAAGTATCCAAAAATATCAAATTCAAAAAATGAGTACAGATATTTAGCATTATATTCTTAGTAATATAATACTTTACTACAATGCTTTGTAAACTGTTAGGCGCCTTCCCATCATATTATAAAAATCTTTCAACAATCACTGTTAAGAGTGGTAGTAAAGGTGATATGATCTCCTTATACAGAGCAGAACTGACTTTGGACTTGGGTCACCTAGTAGGTAAATGACACAGGCACAGCTTGTGACATATGTTAGTTCCCTTCTACCCACCTTTCAACTATACCTACCTCCTTAGCACTGGCTTCAGACACACCCTATCAAGAATAAAAAATATGTGTATCTATTAATAGATGCAGAAAAGCCCATTTGAAGAGAAGCAAAAATAAAATAATAAGCTATCAAATAATAAAATTTTCAAAAACCAAATGGGCTTCATTTAAATTTATTTTCAGGAGTCTAGAAGATTTAAAAAATAAGAATAAAAGAAATGTATTCACCTTTTGGTCACTGACAGTCTGACTGCATTAGTTTCCCCCCAAGATTCTTACTGGTGCTCCTGTTTTTTTATTAAGTACCTCCTCTGTCCCAACCACTATTTTATGTGTTGGAAACAGACTGGTACAAAAGGAAATAAAAATCTCTGCCCTCACTTAGGTTACACGCCAGGAGAGAGGAGGAAACGCAATAAATAAGTAAAACAATTAGTATATTTGATGAGCCACAGGGGTTACAGAGGAATAGAAAGAAGAAAAAGAATAGGCGTGTGTATTGGGAAAAAACGTAGGATGTTACACGTTCACCTTGCAAAGTTTATTACCCACGTTCAACAGCTGTTAAGTCAGTCACCAAAATACTAGATATGTGGGAAGAGAATTTACACACTCCTGACATTCCCATCCTCTCTTACTTCAATAAACAAAATTAGTCGACTCTCTGGCACTACTGTGCAGAATTTCGATTTATGTTTCTTTACGGCAAAAACAAGAGTCAGGGCAAAAAGTTCGACAGCTGTCTAGTAATAATACCAGTTTAAGGGAAAACAATCGGGTGTGCCTTCAGTGTGCCGGTGCCCAGCGGCCACCGCCCTTCAAGCAGGCAGCCGATGCCCGACTCAGTCTGTTTCTCGCTCACCCCAATCTCGGTCCTACCAGGGACACCCCTGTCACTTGAGGCCTGTGGCCTCGGGGCCCATACGCCACGGACTCCGGGGGCCCGGCCTTCACTCTTCCTTGGCTGCCGGGGAACTCACCGCGGCCGAGGCTGGCCGTCACCCCCAAATCCGCCCACCCGCCCAGGGCCAGCTCGGCAGCGCAGGGGCCGCCCCCGCCTGCCCGCCCGCCCGCCCGCCCGCCAGCCCCTCGCCGGCTGCCACGTAACCCTTCGCGGGAACCAGGAACCGCTCTGCGCGGCCGGCGGCGGGGCCGGGAAGAGGGCGACACCACGGTCCCCAGTCCCGTGTGGGCGACTACGAGGCCCACCCGGGCTCCGCGTCCCCAGGCTGGCCACGGGGGAGCTGCCACCGGCGTGGGGCAGGGCAGGCCCGCACCTCGGGGGCCGGGGGGCCGCACCTACCCCCGGCCTGGGCCCCCAGCGGTCCAGGACTGAGGGGCCGGGCTGGCAGCACGGGCCCCGGCAGGGGGCGGCAGGGCAGGCGTTTGGGGCGCGGGGTGGACTCACCTCGAACATGAGCCCCAGCAGGAAGACCATCGCCACACAGGAGACGATGTCCGCGTGATTCTGCAGGATGAATTCGTGGCTCAGAACCGGAGGGCTCTTGCTGCTTTTCTTCCGAATCGCCATGGTGGGGCCGCCGCCCGTGCCTGCAGGTGCTCCGCCCCGGCTCTGCTCTTCCCAGCTGCTCACCGACTGGCTGCCGCCGCCGCCTCCCCCCGACTGCTCCTCACAGCCCCGCCGCAGACGCTTACTGGGGCTTCACTTCCCATCCCACGGCCAGTACGCAGCCGCCTGGGCCGCCCGGGGAAAAAAAAAAAAAAAAAAAAAGCTTGCCTGCAGCGGAGAGGGGGGAGCATGCGCACCAGGGAGACGGCACTCGCTCGCGCCGTCGCCGCCCCTGCCAGCCCACAGCGCCACCTGGGGGCCGGAGGCCGCTGGTCCGCCCCGGGGGAAAGTGCAGCAACCGGAGCGGCGCGCCCCTCTTCGGCTCCAGGCCGGGGGTTGGGAGTCGTTTGAGGCGCGAGCTTCCCGCGCTGAGTCGGGCTGAGACCACTGCGGGACCGCAGCGTGCCTCCCGCCCCGCCCTCCGGCTCCCTGGGGCTTAGGTGCCAGTGGCTTCCTCCACACTTAATTGTCACTTCCCTAAACCGCTGACACCGGCGAGAAAATCTAAAAGTGCGAATACTGTCTGACTGCCCGAGGGTACGGCATATTCTCCAGTTTTAGCATCCTCCTTAGAAGTTAAGCAGAGTTAAACACTCTTGAGAACTTTTTTCTACTCTGCAAATTTGGACTAGCTTAAAAACAACCAAACTGGCCCTATTAGGGTCCACCCACCTCTTATCCCCATCTCTATCCTCACTTCACACTGAAGATGATGGGATTGGTTTGGGTTTACTTGCTTTGTATTTGTTTAATTAACAACATTTCTTGGTAATTTGGGGAGATAGTCAAAAAGGACTGTGGATTATACGTGGCCTTATCTTTCATCGTTTTGCCTAAACCAAGAGCCCTTTGTATTTTTTTCCTGATGAATTGCTACACTTTTACCCCTTTGACAAATCTAGAGACCAAATCATCCCAGATGGAGCCCTTTACGCACCCTTCCCAGGCAATTCTGTACCTCTTCCCCCAACTCACTGCCACTGTTTCAGGAATAGACTTGTCTCTATTGCAGGTTAACTCTGATGGAATCAGATTATAACTTTGGTGGAATTACTCACTGGTTTAAGGATGTGGGTTTTTGAATCAGAATTCTGTCTCTTATTACTGTATGATCACAGACAAGTTATTTAATCTCTATGAGAGCTGGTTTCCTCATCTATTTATGCGTTCCTTTATTCCAAAAATGCTTATTAGGTGTTTACCATGTGTGAGGCACCAGCAATACAGACATGAATGAAAAATATGAATTAAGAGAATTAGCATACTCTTGCATGCTCTTGCATACTTTCATTCTAGTGAGGGGGGCGGTGGAAGACTCTTTAAACAAGATTTCAAAAGTGACACATATGTTAAATTGAGTTGAATCCCGGAGAAAAATAAATCAAGGGAAATAGGGAAAGTGTGTGGAAGTTGGATTTGCCTGAAGCTCTGAAGGAGGTGGGGGAACAAGTCATGTGGCTACCATTTACAGAGTGGAGATGGTAGTAGTAAGCGGGGGGGTAAGTACTACGTCAACAATTAAATGAGGTGACTCTGGGCTTTATACTGTCAGCAAGCTATTATTATTTCCTTCCTTTCTGGACAATCACTAGTTTCATTTCCCTTCAAGTCACCTTCCAATTTTTATACTGCAATGATGCTTATAACAGGTTGAACAATTTTCAGTGTTTCCCTTTTCCTTCCTGGAAAGCTACCGTGACTAAATAGTCCTTTATAATTTGGACCCTACCTACCCAAACAGACTGGAGCCCTGCCTGAATAGACCTTGATCTCTTTGTGACTACACAGACTATGCAATTGGCCCTTGAGATCAGTGGGTTCCACATCAGTGGATTCAACCAATTGCAGGTTGCACAATATTTGAGAAAAAAAGTTGTGTGTCTACTTGTAGCCGGACCCAGGAGTCCTTCCACCTGTCACCCACACTACCCACGCCAAACAATGGAGAAGCCTATGACAGATCAACAATTTCACTTTTATTTACAGAAAAGCCAGCAATTCTGGAAAACAGCAATAGGCAAGATATCTCCTCAAAGAACTATTGTGCTCTCTTTCCCTTGGTTACATTTTATTCTCACAATAAGTACACATCAGCAATGTTATTGTCATCAAAGTACACGTCAAACATTCCCTTGCATAGGTTACAAAGTTACACTATGTCTTCCTATTTTAAAGTGGTTATATCTTCAAAGCATTTTTGTTCTGGACTAAATTTATAGCTAGGCAACACTTCACCAGGTGCACAGAGTGCCCTGGATCCTTGACCAGTTCCATGGAGTCCAGTTCCCCAATTTATGTCAGTAGGCCTTGGAAGTAAATAAATAATCTCCAGATGTCAGCACGTAGGTAGGCTCATCCAGCCTTGTTGGGCCTGACGAGCAGTGCCCTGCATGAAATAGCCATTCAGGAGAGCAGTGGCTGGTAACATATAGAACATGTGCAGACTTTTTTCCTTGTCATTATTCCCTAAACAATACATTTGCGTAATAACTATGCATAGCATTACGTTGCATTAATCTAGAGATGATTTAAAATATGCAGGAGGACTTCGTAGGTTATATGCAAATATTACACCATTTTGTATCAGGACTTGAGCGTGGGCAGCATTTGGTGTCAGCCCCAGTCTTGGAACCAATCCCCCAGAACACGGAGGAATGACTGTATACAGGTAACCTGCTCTCTTCCCATGCTGTCCCCTGCCTTTGTGCCTGTGGCTGCTTCTGTCTTGAGTGTTTTCTCTTCTCCTCTCATGTATCTAGCAGACCTTGACTGTTCTTTCAAGTTCTTTTATGTATGACCTCTTTGAAACCTTCACTGAATTCTGTGACTGACCTAAGTAATCTGTTTCTTATGATTCAATTGTACCTTCTTTTCCTGTACCCTCTGATGGCAGACAATGGTACTTTTAAAAATAGCTTTATTGATATATAACTTACATTTGATAGTTCACTCATTTGAAGCCCACAGTTTGATGGGTTTTAGTGTGTTTAAAAAGTTGTGCAAGTGTCACAATAGCCTAACTTTAGAACACTTTTATCACCCCCAAAGACACATTGTACACATTACCAGTCACTCTCCACTTCTCATAGTCTTGGCAGCTTTGGGCAACCACTGATTATTTTCAGCCTCTTTCTATTTGCCAATCATGGATGCTTAATGTAAACAGAGTTAACAGCCTTTTGTGATTGAGTTCTTCCACTCCAGACAACATTTTTGAGGTTCATCTATGTTGTAACATGTATTATTACTTCATTTCTTCTTATGGCCAAATAGTATTCCATTGTATGATGGATATACATCAGTTGATGGACATTTTGGTTGTTTCTGCATTTTAGCTATTGTGAGTAATGCTGCTATAAACATTTGTTGTACAAGTTTTTATTTGAATACCTGTTTTCAATTCTTTTGGGTATATACCTAGCAGTGAAATTGCTAATGGTAAGGCGATTTTTTGATTAACCTTTTGAGGAACTTGAAGACTAATTTCCAAAATGGCTACACCATTTCACAACCCTTCCAGCAGTGTGTAAGTGTTCCAAATTCTTTACATCCTTGCCAACACTTGTTATTTTCTTTAATTGTATCTATCTCAGGGGGTGTAAAGTGGCATCTCATTGTGATTTTGCTTTGTGTTTACTTGAGTACTAGCTATTTCACGTGCTAACTAGCCATTTGTTATTTTTTTTACAGAAATGTTTATTCAAATAATGTACCATTTTCTCAGTTAAAGTTAAAAAAAATTACTGTGGCTTGGAGCCTGTAGCTCATGTGGCTATGGCTCTAGCCACATACACCAGAGCTGACAAGTTCGAATCCAGCCTGGGCCCGCCCAACAACAATGATCACTACAACCAAAAAATAGGTGGGCATTGTGGTGGCCCTTGTAATCCCAGCTACGTGGGAAGCTGAGGCAAGAGAATTGCTTAAGCCCAAGAGTTGGAGGTTGCTGTGAGCTGTGACGTCATGGCACTCTACCCAGCGTAACAGCTTGAGACTCAGTCTCAAAAAATAAATAAATAAATACATAAATACATAAATTATTGAGTTGTGTGCTGGGAACAGTAGCTTATTTCTACAATCCAAGCAACCCAGGAGATTGAGATGGAAGGATCACTTTAGCCTCAAGAGTTTAAAGCTACATAGAGGTATGATCACACCTGCAGTGAGCTATGATCACACTATTGAACTTGAGCCTGGGCAACAAAAAAAGACCTTATCCTCCCCAAAAAGAAAATAATTAGGCCAGGCTCAGTGGCTCACACTTGTAATCCTAGCAACTCTGGGAGGTCAAAGTGGGTGGATTGTCTGAGATTATGGATTCGGGTTTGAGACCAACCTGAGTAAGAGTGAGGCCCCATTTCTAAAAATAGCCGAGTGTTGTGAGAGGCACCTATAGTTGCAGCTACCTGAGAGGCTGAGGCAAGAGAATTGCTTGAGCCCAAGAGTTTGAGGTTGCTGTGAGCTATGACACCATGGCACTCTACCAAGGGTGACAAAGTGAGACTCTGTCTCAAAATAAAAGGCTTGGCGCCTGAGGCTCAAACAGCTAAGGCACCAGCCACATACATCTGAGCTGGCAGGTTCGAATCCAGCCCGGACGTGCCAAATAACAATGACAGCTGCAACCAAAAAAATAGCCAAGTGTTGTGACAGGTGCCTGTAGTCCCAGCTACTTAGGAGGCAGAGGCAGGAGAATCGCTTGAGCCCAGGAGTTAGAGGTTGCTGTGAGTTGTGATGCCACCGCACTCTACCCAGGGTGACAGCTTGAGGCTCTGTCTCAAAAAAAAGTAAAATAATTAGTTTCTCAACATTAAAAATGTTAAAAAAAAAAAAACTAACTAAAAAAGAATGAAATAAAAAGGTCTAATAATCAAGAAAATGGGGGAAGGGAAAAGCAGAGGGAGGGAAGGAGAAAGGGGGTGAGGGATGAGTGAGAGTGTGTGACGCACCTTTTGGGATCAAGACACAATTATAAGGGGGACATTACCTAATAGATGCAATCAGTATAAACTGGTTCTTTGTACCCTTGATAAATCCCCAATGATAAAAAAGTAAATAAATTTAAAACAAATGAAATTTATTGAATTGTAAGAATTTTACAAACTATATTCTAGATATTAGTAGTTGTACAATTTGAAAACCTTTTCTCTCAGTCTGGGGGTTGCCTTTTTTTTTTTTTTTTTGAGACTGAGTCTCACTTTGTTGCCCTGGGTAAAGTGAGATGGCGTTACAGCACACAGCAACCTCCAACTCTTGGGATTAAGCGATTGTCTTGCCTTCACCTCCCAAGTAACTGGGACTATAGACACCAGCCACAATGTTCGGCTATTTTTGGTTGTAGTTGTCATTGCTGTTTGGCAGGCCTGGCCTGGGCTCGAACCTGCCACCTTCAGTGTATGTGGCTGGTGCCCTAACTGCTGAGCTACAGGCACCCGAGCCACCTTTTTACTTTCTTAATGGTTTTCTTTGAAACACAAAATCTTTAAATTTGATGAAATCCAACTTACCTATTTTCTCTTTAATCACTTGCTCTTGGTGTCCTATCTAAGAAATTGTTGCTCAAACCAATGTCACAAAGATTTACTCCTGTGTTTTCTTCTAAGAGTTTTGTTGTTTTAGCTCTTATAGTTAGACCCGTGATGATTTGATTGTATTTTGTACCCTTAATACATCACTTCATGTTAGCAGTTGTCAAACTGTGTTCTAATTGTTTATAAGTCTGTCTTCAGGAGGAACTGGGAGTCTTTTCATCTTTGTATCACCTACTACTTGGTCCCATGCTGTAGAATTTTTAGCGCTCAATATTTATTGAGTGAATGAAAAGAAAAAAGACTTCGAATGGACTAGAATAAAACCTTAAGATAGTTTGCCCAAGAAACAAATATAAAAATGAAATATGGCCCTGCAAATTTATCCATTGTGAAAATATTTAGGAGGACTTGCAATGTACAAAGCAAACCTTGAATATTAGGAGTATAATTATGAATAAGATAGCCTTAGTCTTTGTTCCTGAAACTCATACCTTAATGGAAGACAGATAATGAACAATTAGCAATGTGATGGGCGTTTTCAAAGGGACAGTAAAAGGTGCAATAGAAGTGTTCTAGGTAATTTGGAAATGAATTGTTCCACTAATGTCAGTTTTAAAACTGAAGTTGGCTGTTTCAAACCTTAAAATCTAATTATTTTTCACTCCTTTATGAGAACATACCCACATTGGTTTTCTTTCAGTTGCTTATCATACTTTGGTCAGCTGTAGGACTTGAAATAACCATTGGGTTCGGCAAGATTGAGATTGTGTGCTTGGGTCAATTTGGGTTGTCTAGGAAACAGATGCCAAGCTAGAGAAGCATGTGAGATGTATTGGTTTGGGAGAAATAAAGGAGAGAGGAGTCAGCAGGGAATGCTTTCAGACCACCAGCTGGATGTGATCCCTGTGAAAGGAGGGAAGGATCAGGGAGGAAGAGCCTCAGCCTGAGGTGCAGCTGAAGAAGTTTTGGCCAGCACAGAGTCCTTAGACAGCACTCAGTGTCCTGTCATGCATTTCAGGCTCCTGCCCTGCACTCCTGCCACCTTTCACAGAAGGGCCTGGTTTCTGGGTGGTGCCTGTGGCTCAAAGGGGTAGGGCACCAGCTCCATATGCTAGAGGTAGCGGGTTCAAACCCAGCCCCAGCCAAAAACTAGAAAAATAAAATAAAGAAGGGCCTACTTTTTATCTGGAGGCACTCTCTTCACATCTCTCTTAAGCTCTGGTAACCACTTCTTCCTCTTGACCCTTCAGGCATTGTTTTTTTTTTGGGGGGGGGAGGGGGACAAGAGTCTTACTCTGTTGCCCTGTAGATTGTGGTGCTGTCATAGCTCACTGCAACCTGAAACTCTTGGGCTCAAGAGATCGTGTTGCCTCAGCCTCCCAAGTAGCTGGTACTATAGGCCGGCTGCCACAACACCTCGCTAGTTTTTCTATTTTTGGTAGAGATAAGTCTTGCTCTTGCTCAGGCTGGTCTCCAACTCCTGAGCTCAAACAATCCACCGCTTCAGCCTCTCAAAGTGCTAGGATTACAGACCGGAGCCACCAAGCCCGGCTCTAGGCACCTCATTGTTAATAGCCTTAGTTAATAGCCACTACTTGTGGTTCCCTTACATTCTACCCACTCCTTTGAAGAATGCCCCTAGGAAAATTTCTCTAAACCACCCAATCCAGTGTGCTGCTTGCTCCTGCTAGGATCCTGACTGATATGGAAGTCATGGTGACTTTGAAGAGAGGGTTTTCTTTGCAATGGGAGAAACAAATGGTTTATTGGAGTGGGTTCAAGAGAGAATAGGAAGGGGCAGGATGGAGGGATGACTACAGGCAATTCATTTGAGGGGTTTTCCTGTAAGAGGAGGCAAATAAATGGGTAAGTGGCTGAAGAGGGGTCTAGGAAAGGGTTTTTCTTTTCTTTTTTTTTATTAAGTCATGTGTACATAGATCATGAATACATTTATGCCTTTGTGTGATTCAATGTGTTGATTATTTGTACAAATTGGAGTGCTTACATCCTACTAATTTTTTTTTTTGCAGTTTTGGCTGGGGCTGAGTTTGAACCCACCACGTCCAGCATGTGGGGCCTGCGCCCTACTCCTTTGAGTCACAGGTGCCACCCTTACATCCTACTAATTAACATAGCTTTCACCTCATTTACTTAATCACAGTGCTAAGACATTTGTGTTCAATACTTGATAGATTTGACTTGTGCCCTTGCAATATGCTCCATAGGTGTTGCTTTTCTTTTTGATCAGGTATATTATGACATGTTTGCATGCAGATGGAATGATCCAGAAAAGTGAGAGATTTCTTCTATAGGAGACATTTGCAGAGGGAAAGCCCGTGAGTCAGAGGTGACAGCATTTACTGCACAGCTGAGTACCCACAATGACAAAGATGGGTGTTCACAGTAATACAGGAAAAGCAGAGTTTATGGGTAGGTTGACAGTGGCAAGATGACATTTCCTCTTCTTATGGCCTCTGTTTTCCCAGTAAACTAGGAAATGAAGTGATTGAGAGTGAGGATAATGTGATGGTGTTTGAGGACTGAATGGGGTAAAATCATAGAGGGTGACTGTAGGAAGGGGATACAACTGGATAGCAGGGTCCACTTCAGATTTGGGAACATAAACTTAAAGTGAGACTAATAAGCAGAGTCAAAAATTGTCTCCAGTCCCATCTCCCTGCTTGGATATAGGTGTGGAGAAGGCAGAGTCAGGCTTTGCCTGGGTGGGCTGGCAGAGGGGCCAGAACAGGAAGGACGTGTGCAGTTGAGGGCAGGGGCAATGGCATGAAGGCGTCGGGCAGTGTAGTGCCTATGATGGCTGTCACCCTCTACCCTGACAGCCCACTATTTTCTGGGGTGAAAAACAAATATCTGCAGACTATATTACTAAGGCTTCGTTGCCCTTAAGTGCTGGGTGGAGTGGAAGTGGAAGGCAGTGGAAGGCGCTGGCCAGAAGAGGTTTCAGGGATTCATTTTCCTCCCTTGGTCTCTCTTTGCCTGGTTGTGGTTCTGGCAGTGACCATGCTAGTTAGGTGGCTCTTCTGTCACTGTTCCAGCTCTTGGCATGCTCTGGGGCTCCATTCTCTCCCTGTGGCTGTGGGCTTTTGGTCACAGTGGCTTCCTTGTTTCTGGACACTTCGCTGTCATCTGTTGGTTCCCTCAACTTGCCTGCTCCTCTGTGCCTAGACCCTTCCTTAGACTCTCTCTACTCAACCCTTTTGATTGGGCTGTCTGTTTTGTGTCAGTTTTCTGGCAGAGACATAGGACAGAGAGAGAGTGGTAAGGCCTCTGAACTGGAGGTGCCCATGGGGTTGAAGAATTGTTGTTGGGGGTGGTTGGCTGAGCAGGAAGTGGTCAGAGAGTGGGAGGTTGGCAAGGGTTTCAGAGGCTGTGCCATCACTGGTAATGAGTTGGGCCGGGGCTGGGTGGCTGAAGTGGGTGGAGGAGAGCCTTGGAAGTGGGGAGTGAGGCAGCAGGAGGCTTCGGTGTGCTGTACACACTTCACCACCAATGAGGGGGGAGCAGACTGGAAAGGGGCTGGCATGGGAGCTGGGCACTAACAACTGCTGCAAGTGAGGAAGATTCAGAGGAGCCGGCAGATGACTGTCATGAGGGGGGGAGGGGGTGGTACTGTTTCAGAGCATACGCTTCCGGAAAAGCAGGGGTTTTTGAGCAAGGGAGAATTATTTGTCAGCAGCAATGAAAATCATGAAAGACACCCACTCCACCCCTAGGCTCTGTGGTGTGTAGGGTGTAGGAGGGGAGACAACCGCCTCTTAAGAAGGCTCTAGGGAAGGCAGGTTTCAGTTTTGAGTTAGAGCTGCAGCCAGCTTTCTGAACAAGAAGGTGAAGAAAACATTCAGAAAGAGGTGAAGGGTAGCAAAGATTTGGTGGCTGGCACACCTGGGGTTCTAGAACATATGGGGAAGGGCTTGGGGCCTTGTGGGGAGAAGAATGTGGTGATGATGGATGACATGAGTTGGACTCTGGAGAGGAATAATGTGAAAAGGGTTCTGAAACATGGTAGAATTGGGCAGTACCTGTGGCTCAGTGGGTAGGGCGCCAGCCCCATATACCCAAACCCATATGGGTTCAAACTCAGCCCCGGCCAAACTGCAACAACAACAACAAAAATAGCTGTGTGTTGTGGCGGGCGCCTGTAGTCCCAGCTAGTTGGGAGGCTAAGGCAAGAGAATAGCCTAAGCCCAAGGATTTGGAGGTTGCTGTGAGCTCTGACGCCACCGTACTCTACCAAGGGTTAATAAGTAAGACTCCATCTCAATAAAAAAAAAAAAAAAAAGAAAGAAAGAAAGAAAGAAAGAAAGAAAGAAACATGGTGGAATTAATCTTGATGGCCCTTTAGGGGAAAATAAGGAATTACTTCTCATTTTAGCTTCCTTTTCAGGATTGGCCTCTTAAGAAATTTAGGGGATGGCTGCCATTAAACGCTCTGAGGGTACATCATGGTGGTAAGGAAAGTGGTATTACCAAGGCACATGGGGCTCTGGAGGCCTCCCTCAAGCTGACTGATATCTCAGGTGTGTCCAGCTCTAGAGGCCATGGTGCACCCAGTGGGGTATGGCTACTATGTATACAGTAACCATGTTTTGAGCAAGTGGTATTTTGCAAATGTAGCCTGGACACTGAAAAACTAGGATTTTCAGAATACTTTTAATGACTTAAAAAAAAAAAGAAGAAGAACATAATGCAGCTTATTTGAGATTATGTCTACTCAGGAAAATCTGTGGCACAGAGTTACCATAATTATGAGAAATGTAAAAGAACAGAAAGACGATCTTTGCTTTCACTGAGGTTATATCTAGGTGGCCCTACAAGACATATAAAAGAATAAAAAACCTGTTCTGAGACCATGTGACGGTGCAAGAAACTGCCTAATGGAAATAAGAACTAAAATGCGATTTTCACTTCTACGGGACAAATGGATGAAGAATAAAAAAATTAGTATTTGTTGCATGCCTACTGTATTTTATGTACAGGTATTTTGCTTTTATGTATCATTTAGTCTTCACATGTACCCTATAAAGTAGGAGTTGTCCTCATTTAAAAGTGGAGAAGCTGAGGTTGAAAGAGGTTAAATAATTTGCCCAAGGTCAAAGGGCCGGGAATCTAGGAATCCTGTTTTCCTGCTAACCCCATTTTTATTTAAATCTTGGGATCCATCTACTTCAGCCTTCTGAGTAGCTGGGACTACATGCTGTGTCAGCAATCAAACCTGTTCTTGTCTCATGTAAACAGTCCTCCAGGGGTTTCACTTGCCAGAAAGACCCTAAATTTCCAGAAAGCATTGATTTTCAACCTTATTTCTTTCCTAGTCAATTCAAGAGACTGGTTTCTGCCTCAATGGAAACACAATGCTCATTAAAAAAACACAATAATCCAAAAGCCAGATCATTTAGATAATTTATCTGTTTATATGCTATTGTTATATTACTTACAGTAAGTTTTAAAAGTATAAAATTGGACGTGCGGTGACTCATGCCTGTAATCCTAGCACTCTGGGAGGCCAAGGTGGGAGGATCCTTTGAGCTCAGAAGTTTGAGACCAGCCTGAACAGGAGTAAGACTCTGGCTCTATCCAAGATAGAAAACAATTAGCCAGGCCTTACGGCAGGCACCTATAGTGCTAGCTACTCAGGAGGCTGAGGCAGGAGGATTGCTTGAGCCCAGGAGTTTGAGGTTGCTATGAGCTTGGATGATGGCACAGCACTCTAGTCTGGGAAAGAGAGTAAGACTGTCTTAAAAAAAAAAAAAGGTATAAAATTGCGCTCATTTTATGAGGAGATTGTATTTCTATGAGGAAGCAAAATCCATTCCATTGATCTTTGGAAATTATGTAATTTTCTTGAGTATAAGTTTTGCTGCTATGGAAATGATAAAATGAATTTATAATGCAGTGTTGTCACTAGCAGGTAAGCCTGGCAGGAGATGGCATGTTACACTTGGAGGTGAATCTGGCCATTGAGAGAGCTGGCTGGTAATGGTTATGAAGATTCTGTGGCTCTCCCAGATCACTGCTGGGTCTGGCTAGGGCAGACTGTGATCCTGTGGCCTACACAAGCTTAAGGAGCCCAAGGCAGAGTTTCTCACCTTATTTAACCAAGCACATCAGAGCCTCAGTAATAATTCTCTGATAAAAGAGATTCATTTCAGTAAGTGGTAAAGTGAAGAAAGGGAAAGAGGAAGTCTAGACAATATTTTCAAGTTTAGCTTTGAGGGGGAGGACAGAACTAAAGCAGACAACTAAAGAGGAATAAGGGAACCATGGTAGGTTTTGTTTTTATTTTTGAAGATATGACAGTTGAGCATGTTTTATTTATTTATTTTGAGACAGAGCCTCAAGCTGTCACCCTGGGTAGAGTGCTATAGCATCACAGCTCACAGCAACCTCCAACTCCTGGGCTCAGGGGATTCTCCTGCCTCCGCCTTCCAAGTAGCTGGGACTACAAGGTGCCTGCCACAATGCCTGGCTATTTTTTTGGTTGCAGCCGTCATTGTTGTTTGGCGGGCCTGGGCTGGATTCAAACCTTCCAGCTCAGGTGTATGTGGCTGGTGCCTTAGTCACTTGAGCCACAGGCACCAAGATGAGCATGTTTATTTTTATTTACTTATTTTAAAATTTTTATTTATTGTTTGTTTTCTTGAGATAGAGTGTCACTCTGGGTAGAGTGCTGCAGTGTCACAGCAACTTCAAACTCTTGGACTTAGGCAATTCTTTCACCTCAGCCTCCTGAGTAGTGGGGACTACAAGTGCTGGCTATGATGCCTGACCAATTTTTCTGTTTTTAGCAGAGACAGTGTCTTGCTCTTGCTCAGGCTGGTCTCAAATTCCTGAGCTCAAGGGATCAGAGTACCTTGGCCTCTTAGAGTGCTAGGATTACAGGCATGAGCCACTGTACCCAGCCTCTGTTTTGAATTGTTATGAAAAAAACTAAAGACAAAATAAACTTAATGGTTTATTTGAGCATTAAAAAGATTCATCAATCAGGCAGCATTCAAAATTAAAAGAGGTTTAGAGAGCTATGCATCCAGCATAGGCTGAATGAGGAAGCAAAGCAAAGAATCACTTGATTGGCTACAGGTAAGCATTTGCCTTATTTGGGTATGTTGTGGTGGAAGTCTCTAGTTAAAGGTTAGTTGGCAATTTCCAATTAGCTAAGCTTAAGTTTCATATTATTTTTTTCATTGAATTGGGTTTTAGTTTGCTTGTGTAGAAACACAGGGTATTGGATACATCTCAGCCTAATGGCCTCCCAATTAATTATTTTACCAGACTGAATAGTGATTAACAGCAATAAGGGTGGAGGGAATGAAGTCAGCAGGAGCAGAGACTTTTTAGGAACATGGCGGCACTGTAAAGGTTTGGAGAGGGAGGTGACTATCAGCCCACCTTTGACCTCAAGACATAACAAAGCTTGAGAGATGAAATATGTTCACTTAAGAGAGCTGAAGGGAATTGGGCTTTTGATGGAAGAGCCAGGATATAGTTAAAGAAGCTGGTCAGTTTGATGCAGTAGTGGAAGATGTAGGGGAGTTTATTGATAATAGAATAAATTACAACTCTTATAGTTGCAGCAAGTGACTGAAAAGAGTATATATTGGATCAAAAGTTAAGCATCAAAAGGAAATCTTTGGGAACCAAGGATGCATTGCAGATGTTAGGACCTAGAACCAGGCATCTGATCTCATTGGATTCTTTTTTGCAGTTAACTAACTCTCTCTTTCTCTCTCTCCTGTTTTCAGCCAGGCTTCATTTTTCCTATTGTAAACAGACTTTATTTATATGGCAGAGAACATAGTCACTTCCCAATTCTATCAAAACAACCCCAAGGAAATACCTAAACAAGGCTAGCTTAGGTTGCACGGTCACTTCTAGGTTCATCATTGTGGTGCATCTTGGTCAAGGCTTTTCTCAGTGGGTAGGGTAAATCTCTGACCAGAAAGTGTGGAGGAAGAAGTGGTGGGCAAATAAGAACATGAACTACCATTGGTGTCCCAGTGATGAAAGTTCTGGAGCTAAGAGAACAGTGAGAGGTGCTTGGAACATGGAAGAAAATCCAATACTAATATGAACACTAATGAATAGGAACTGTATCTACTTGAATTTGAAGCAGTGGCCAAGGACTATGGAGATAGGTAGCAAGGTAGTTTCTAAAATAATCTCAGCAATCACAGATAGAGGAAGGGTGTTAGTTTGAATTTGTTATGCTTTTAAGAGAGTCCTTTTTCTTCAGGAACAGACGGGAAAATGGTGGTAGGTAACTGATTTCTGGGGAGGCAGGCTTATGCTGGAGACAGCAGCAGCTGCTGGGGATGCTTCATGAGGTAACTGAGCACTTAGATCTGCCATCTTAGATCATCCAGTCCATCATTTTCATTGGAGGAGAATTAATTACTGAGAGCATTATTGTACACAAAATGCTTTTTTTTTTTTTTTTTTTTTGAGACAATTCTCAAACTGTTGCCCCGGGTAGTGTGCCATGGAGTCATAGCTCACAGCAACCTCCAACTCA
Source organism: Loris lydekkerianus (assembly GCA_963574355.1). NCBI lineage: Eukaryota > Metazoa > Chordata > Mammalia > Primates > Lorisidae > Loris > Loris lydekkerianus. Next base: position 28,578 of record CAUYPK010035108.1, on the reverse strand, counting down.
GGCTCAAGCGATCCTCTTGCCTCAATTTTTCTATTTTTAGTAGAGACTGGGTCTCGCTTTTTGCTCAGGCTGGTCTCAAACCCGTGAGCTCAGGCTATCCACCTGCCTTGGCCTCCCAGAGTGGTAGGATTACAGGCATGAGCCACTGTACCCAGCCACAACATGCCTTTTTAAACTGTTTCTAAAGTAAGTTCTTTTTTTAATTAATTAATTATTTATTTATTTTTGTGTGTGTGTGGTTTTTGGCCGGGGCTAGGTTTGAACCTGCCACCTCTGGCATATGAGACCAGTGCCCTTCCCCTTTGAGCCACAGGCGCTGCCCTAAAATAAGTTCTTGATGGCCTCAGGGAATTTGTGACTGGTAGAATCAAGCAGATATCTTGTAGCCACCAAAAAATGGTGTATGGCTCAATGCTTAGTAGAACCAAGGTCTTGGGGTGCTGGCCAACCATTCTTTGGAGCTCCTTTCTTCTTTGCATCAGCCCATTTTTTAAATCCCAGTTCTTTTAAGATTTTATTAGGTTATTCAGATGAAAAGACTGACCTCAAATTGAACAAAGAAATCAGACATTTGGTTAAAAGACAGTATAATAATTCAAGGGTTCATTTAACAGCCCCATCTCCTCACACTCCAGCCTGTACAGTGGATTTCAACAACACCATTCTCTTTACACATAGGTTTGTAGCTATAAGTTGACCATTCAGCCAAGGGACTTTTAGATAGAACTTTCTTATGTTGCAATAAAACTTTACAAACACAATGACAATAGCGGGAATCCCCAAAACAAAATGCCAAAGTCCATCAAACAAATGAGAATCCAAACAGGATAGACTCCATCCCCAAAATGTTCTGCTACAGGGCCAGAAGGTACAAGACTGTCCCCAAATGGCTTCATCCATGCCCCCCTCGTTCCCTGGGAACCACAAATGAGCTAAATCCAAGCCAGGTTCCCTAGTTCCACCCAACCAGATGACTTCTACCCCACAATTGGTATGTCTCCAAACAAATAACAGGAAGTTGTAAAAAAACTCTCAAATGGGTGACATCAGGGTCTTGTGGGCACACTCTGGGGAACTTACTCAAAACAAAGGCCAAGGCTGTCCAGACTTTTCCAGATCTGTTTCCTTCTCATTAGCAAAGTTAAAGCTTGTTAGGGAAGAGAAAGGTGGGGGTTCCTCAGAGCCAATTAGACTCCAGTAGCTGCTGGGACGTTCCCCCACTCTCTTACCTGAAAAGGTGAGGTTCCTCCCCACAGCCTGACCTGGGCCTGCTCTCTTCCTCTTCCAGTGGTTGCAGGGGGCCATTCTATGGGGAGCTGATGGGTCCACCCACAGATGCCAAATTTTGTTACTGAAAGCTTGGCACTTGCCCCTGAGGTTGCATCAGAAGAACGAGGACAAGTGGTTGAGGAGAATGGAAGAGTTTATTAACGTGGTGGCAAATGAGGAGGATGGAGACTCCTGTCTCTAAAATGCCACTGTCCTCTCACTATTAATTTTAACATTATATAAACCTAGAATATAATGTTACCCCTATTTCAAATGAAGAAACAGAAGCTCAGCAAAATAACTTGTTAAAGTTTCATATCCCAGGATGAAGAACGTGAATTTTATCTTATAAAATTAGGGTAAGATTTTTATTAAAGAGTAAATATGGGATTGGGTGCAGTGGCTCATGCCTGTAATCTTAGCACTTTGGGAGAGGGAGTCAGCAGGTTTGCTTGAGGCCAGGAGCTGGAGACCAGGCCGAGCAAAAGTGAGACCCTGTCTTAATAAAAGAATAGAAAAATTAGTCTGGCATGGTGGTGGGTGCCTGAAGTCCCAGCTACTTATGAGGGAGATCACTTGAGCCCAGTTGTTTGTGGTTGTTTTGTGCTATATTGATGCCATTATTTTTTTGCCCAAGTTTGAGAGCCAGACCCGGCCACAAAAAAAAAAAAAAAAAAAAAAAAAAGAATAAACATGGTATTTTGTGGCACTTAATTGGTAAAAGTCAATGTGAAATATGTGAATGTATTGGTAATACCACCGAAATAAAAGAAAATATTTGCTGGGTGCCAAGCACTGTGCTAAACACTACATACTACTCATTTAATACTGATAACAACTCACTGAGGTAGGTCCTATTATCCTTCCTTTTTTATGGATGAGGAATTGATGAGACAAATACTACATACTATTACTAAACTATTGCTACTACTGCCACCATGATGAAAGAAAATAAGAATAGGTTATATATGAGGCAGTCTGTTAGGAGTTTATTTTAATTAGGGAACTAGCACTAGTCTAGGAAAGAAAGAGAAAGCAATGAATCCCTGAGACTAAGACAAATGGACCCAGGACACACTTGTCCCTGTGAAGCAAGCCACTTTGATTTACTAGGTAATTTATCAACCCTGAGCATCACTTATACCAAACAACATTTCCTTTGGTTCTCAAACTGCCTTCAAGGTACATCCTCAGATTGTATCATAAATACTGCCCAGCTAAGTGGAGTGGGGCTTAAAAGTAACAGGAGTGACCAAGAACAAATTCAGCTAAGGGAATAGTAATACTATTTACTCAAATGGCTGAGTTGGGAGAAGGAGGTAATCAGGAATATCAAACTGTGGAATGCGCTAAGAGTTATCTTAGATGTATTGGGCTTCTTCATGTTGACATCTGGACTTTGGGAGAAAGCCAAATGAAGGACCCCTACTGAAACCAAAAGATTCAGGCCTAAGACTATGTATGGTGGAAATTCAACCTCAACCATACATTTGGAAATTATTCAGCATGGTGGTAATGATTCAAACCACTAAAATGAACTAGCTCTCGGAGGTGGGGAATAAAAGGAAGAGCAACATATTTAGTTTTGAGGGTGCTCATAGGAAAAGGAGGTGGGAGATCAGAAACTTAATTATGTAGAAGTCATTTTAATAGCAATTTTCAGAGTGCTTTTCTTTTTCTTTCTTTTTTTTTTTTTAGAGACAGTCTCATTCTTTCGCCCTCACTAGAGTGATGGGCATCATAGCTCACAGCAGCCTCCAGCTCTTAAGCTTAGGTGAGTCTCTTGCCTCAGTCTCCCGAGTAGCTGGGACTACAGGCGCCTTCTACAACGCCTGGCTATTTTTTTGTTGCAGTTTGGCTGGGGCTGGGTTTGAACCGGTCACCCTTGGTATATGGGGCCGGTGCCCTACTCACTGACCCACAGGTACCACCTCCCAGAGTGCTTTCAAACAACAGTTTCCCATAAAGTCTCCATAAAACTGGATGATGAAATTTTTGAAAGTCCACAGCACTCTTTCAGTCTATAATCCCAGTAACTGATTTATTTTAGGCTTAAATGCTATTGCAAATGTTCTAAAAGACAGTACTATTATTTTCTCTGAAGTTGAAATTCATTAAAAACATACGAAATGAGCCAAATAACAGAATTGGGGGGAAAAGGAGAATAATTATATCAAAGAATTGAATTCCAAGAAAAATTGCTATTAAGACTAGCTTCTAGGAAGCGAAGGCAAAAAATGAGCATGGTGAATTAACTCGACAGTGTGTGTGCCCACATAGAGTTTTTGAAATACGGTTAATTATCAGTATCACATGGGCCCTCCCTCATCTGGAAATTGTAATGAATTGTCTTGCAGCTGGGAACCTGTAAATTTTTAAAAAATTTCCAAAATGGCAGTACCTGTAGCTCAGTGGGTAGGGCACCAGCCACATACACCAAGGCTGGCGGGTTTGAACCCAGCCTGGGCCTGCCAAACAATGACAACTACACCAAAAAAAAAAAAAAAAAAAAAGCTGGATGTGTGGCAGGCACCTGTAGTCCCAGCTACTTGAGAGGCTGAGGCAAGAGAATTGCTGAAGCCCAATAGTTGGAGGTTGCTATGAGCTATGACGCCACTGCAGTCTACCAAGGGTGACACACTGAGACTCTGTCTCAAAAAAAAAAAAAAACACACAAAAAAGTTGCCCAAATGATTCTGATAATTAGTCAAATTTGACAAGTACTACTCTAACAAAGGAAACATACCAGTTCACAGAAGAGAAAAACTTTTTTTTCCACCTCTGAAATCTAAAAGAGATTTGTTTCATGGACATTGAAGAACATTCAATCATAAAATAGGCAATACCCTCAACAGAATTAAAAAAAAAAAAAAAAATAGGTAGAGGGGCGGCACCTGTGGCTCAAAGGAGTAGGGCGCTGGCCCCGTATGCCAGAGGTGGCAGGTTCAAACCCAGCCCAGGCCAAAAAAAAATAGGTAGAGATTTTATATGTCTGTGTCTTTATACTGACCTTTGATAAAATAAAAACCAAGGATATTATGTTAAATTATTATTCTCTTGCTGTAGGGAAAGACTCATCAGGGTCTATTGAAAAAATTATTTGGCCCTCTTCAGAAATTCTGAATCAGTAAATCTGGGTACAGGGCCCAGAAATTTGCATTTGTAAGATGTCCTTCCCCCCAGTTGATAGTAATACAAGTGGTCTGGAATCATTTTTTTACATTGAGAAAGTGGATGTGAACAATTATTTCTTAGCATTTCGGGTTGAGATACTAAATCTTGAGATGTACCATTTGTAATAAACATTTTCCACCAGTTTTAAAACTGAAAGAAGGAAGCACAGTTATGATCTACTTTTACAAACTAGGCTGGGGAGATTCCTATGGTATAAAACCAGAATGCTTCTTCTAGTTAAGCTTAATTATTAAAAGCGTAGGTTGCTTCATATGCTATTAGAGGAGATATTAAATGTCAACTCTATAACGAAGAAACTGATATTCAATAGATTAATACTTTTTGGATTATGGGAAAAACATGGGAATGCTAATTTACCAGTCTTTTGGTAGAGATGCACTTTACTCAAAACACATGGCAGTCACACCAATGCCACTTTGGTACCCAATGAACCCCAGTGGGGGGTGGGTGTCAGTCATTGTCCCCAGAATAAATACTATTGCAATTTCAGGAGAAACCTATACATTTTACATATTGTACAAGTAACTAACAACACTTTAACCACATTCTCTGCATGTTCTTTTCCTTGTGTTTTCCTCGTTTGATGTGTGGCTACAAATTCTCTGCGTGTTCTTTTTATTATATTTTCTTCTTTTGATGGGTGGCCGAGGCAGATGTATTTGCTGCATTCACTGCATAACTTCATGTATTTCCAGTCTCTCCCATGGGAATAAAGGTAGCAGCCACCTTTTGGGGGAAGGTCTTCACTGCTTTTCTTGAAATGCTTCCTTTTGTTTGGTATGAACCTTCCCTCTTGTCACATACCTTGTCCTGGATTGCATTCATGTCCACAAAATTCATTGCCATTGTATATTTTTTGTGGGAACTGTGCCTATTTTTGGCATGCCTTCTTATGTTTTCTTCACAGAGCTGTTGGGTTAACTTTTTCAAAAAAGTATTTTCTTCCCAACTGTTTCTTCAAATGAAGTTGTGACCAGTGGCTATTTGTTTACCAAAAAAATCACATACAGAACACTAGGCTGCAATGTCAATGATGTTAATGAAAATTGCCGGGGGCCGGCTCTGTGACAGGAATAGTTCTCATGCGCTTATGACGTGTGTCAACACCTGCTTCAGCAGCATTATAAAAATGGATTACATCAGGCTTGTTATCCATCACCTTCATATCTTTATGCTGTGTGGAAAGTAGTGTAATCACCTTTTCTGTCTTTGGCATAAGTAACGTCACATAGGGAGAGAATGCCGGGAGCGAAAACCTAAAAAAAAAAGGCTTATCAGAAATATTCACAGCCGGATTATCAGGATTATCACAGCTGGAAAGTTTTTAAGGGCGGGTAGGGCATTGTTACCCTTGGCTCCAGGAATTTGGTTCCAGACACTAAAAACATCACACCTGTTGTCAGAAACCCCCCACCCTAACTCACCCGCGAGCATTTAAATATCTGTGAAAAAATAAAGTTTTTAGAGCTTGATCAGAATACCGTCTTGCTCTCGCTTTCGTGTCTCTTGTCTCTTTCACTCTCTCAATACCCCTGCCCTAGGTCCCTGCTAAACTAGCCCCACGGGCCAGGCCTGGGCAAGAGAAGGCAAATCTTACCGTACCAGATGGCCAGGTTGTCACAGGTCATGGCCTGAGTTCTAGAGGCATATCCCTTTTATCACTGCGAACAGTACCAACTGTGGTTATGTTCTTTTGAAGGAAGTCAGAAGCCAGATGATGGAGGTAAACTTTCTGCCCATGGTAATATTTCTTTCAGATTGATCCAAATGACAGTTCTGAACCAGTCTTTCTACAATCTTGGAGCCACTGTTGCAATTTCTTGGAAGGTTCTCTGATTTCCCTACATCTGGCTCTGCTGCAAACAGTAGTTTGTAGAAGAATCACACCATAGGTTCCCTGCAATGCTGTACTTCCCAGGTTCAGTTGGTATGTAAAGTCTGAATGGACAGGCCCATGGAAAGATACCACTTCCTCACTGACAGACCAACTCGTGAGGAGTACAGTAAAGTGAGAGCTTATTTATAACCAAAGCTCTCAAACTAGAGAAACTTACCATGCTGTCTGCAAGCTTTAGATGTTGCAGCATCATCAAAACATAAACATTTCAGTAGGAGTCATACTGTGTTCTGAAAACACAGCACAGTAAACTGGAAAATTCTCACTGAAAAGATCTCAGACATTGTCTTTATTTTGTCGGCAGATACCTCAATTTAGAAGAGTTCCAATTAGTCCTAATATTACTTCTTTTGTGAAATAGCCAGAATTGTGGATGAATGTGTCCTTACATAAGTCTTTGACTGGATGTAGTTTCTAGTTTGTAAACTTGATAATCACATCCATAGTTTCATTACCAATAAATAGTTGGAAAGCATCTAATGAAGTGTTGAGTTCTATTTCTGATTATATTCCTGGTTGAGTCCTCAGAATATTAGCTGATTGTCGTCTTCCCTGATCCTTTATTGGCTGTGAGTTCTGCATCATTCCTGACAGTGCTGTCAACTGAGCTGCAGACTGCTCTATTTTTACAACAGGGCCTGGTCTTCTCCTCTTGGGCTCCATATTTTGCATTTCACCATTCTCTTATTCTTTCTCTTCAGTCTCTTCCATAGATCGGATAATTTCATGACCCACCTCTATGAATAATTCTTGTTCACTATTTCACTAGTGCAAATGTCATCATTTCCTTCAAAATCTTCTGTTCTTCCTCTCTCTTAGCTACCAACAAATTATATTGCCTCTTCACCATATTTGTGTCTATATCATGAGGAAAAGTCATTGTTAGACATAATGGATTTACCAGATTATTTGGTATTATTATTTTCAGTCATACACACCTTGATCTTCACCAAAGACAGATACATTGCTTACTAACTTCACTATGAAAATACTTAGAAAAGCAAAACATGGCTTTTCCTGAAAAAGAGACCACAACTCTTGGCTGCTGAAAACAAAAGTGCTGAGAACTGCCTATCCAAAAGTGTTGATAAGAGAAAGTGTCACGGACAAGTGGTAAAGGTCTAATAACAAAAGTCATAAATGGTGAAACTGCAACTCCCTGCCTAAACAAACATACAATAACAAAACTATGGTAGGGTCAGTCTCTGCCCTCTGCCTCCCATTGATATATTACTGTTTAAATACCAAAGATAGGCTCACTGGTTACAGTGCCAGCCACATGCACCAAGCTGGACTGGGCCAGCTAAACAATAATGCCAACTGCAACAAAAAAATAGCTGGGCGTTGTGGTGGGCACCTGTAGTCCTAGCTACTTGGGAGGCTGAGGCAAGAGAATCACTTAAGCCTGAGAGTTTGAGGTTGTGAGCTGTGATGGCACAGCACTCTAGTGAGGGTGACAAAGTGAGACTCTGTCTCAAAAAAAAAAAAAAATATATATATATATATATATATACCAAAGATATGCCAGTATTAATATAATTATTCATAATATAAGATCATATACATGTATTCTAAATTGCTGCAACCTCACATATTTGGAAACATTTGATTTGTAGGAATACATCCTTTTCTAGATTGGTCTTTATTTTCAAATACATCAAGAAAAACCAATTTTTTTTTGAGACAGTCTCATTCTGTTGCCCTAGGTACAGTGCTGTGGCATTATCATAGCTCACAGCAACATCAAACTCCTGGGTTTAAGCGATCCTCTTACCCTCAGCCTCCCAAGTAGCTGGGACTATAGGTGCTAACCATAACACCTGGGTAGTTTTTCTATTTTAGGAGAGACAGGGTCTCACTTTTGCTCAAGTTGGTCTGAAACTCCTGACCTCAGGCCATCCATCCACCTCAGCTCCTTCCCAAAGTGCTAGGATTACAGGAGTGTGCCATCCCACCAGGCCAAGAAAAAAAATTTTTTTTTTTTTTTGCAGTTTTTTGGTCAGGGTCGGGTTTGAACCTGCCACCTCCCTCCGGTATATGGGGCTGGAGCCCTACTCACTGAGCCACAGGAACCACCCCAAGAAAAACCTTCTTAATGGGAGTGCTTCCTTGTGAGTCATCAGCCATTGCAAATTTAAAAATACCAGTAAAAATTAGTAAGGTTATGTGCTACATAAATGTTAAGTGTTCCCTCAGATTTTGTAGTGGGCAACTTGACCAACCACAGAAGACAAAGTGGTGTTGGCTGGAGACTCTGAGGAATAGAGGCAGAGTCTTTATTTTCTTTAGGTTGGATAGTTATGGAATCCTAAATTGAATTCAGCTCTCAATACAAAAAACTTTTGCTATTGTTATGCCCAGGAGTCTCTCAAAGACCACACTGCCAGGCAAATTGAATCTAAAGAATTCTTTTATTCAAGAGCCGGGCTGTGACTGCCTCAGTGTCCCAACATGGAGGTTCTGAGAGCAGCCCCTGGCTCTGGTTTTTATAGGAAAAAACTTTTCTGGGGGGAAGCAAACATTATTACAAAAGTGAAAATAGCAGTTAAAGGGGTAGGAGGAATCATGAGGGTAGGGCAGTTAGTCATTTTACACAATGCTATGATCACGAGAGCTATTAGTGATTTTTCTTCCTTATTGAATAGGTACAAACCACAATGTCCCAGGGGGAAAATGCAGGGAGGGGAACTTACAGGTAAGGGTCTTAAATATCATGATCATAAAAAGCTATAAGTACTAGGGCCATAATCACCAACAAATGCATTTACAGTTACACAATGGGAGGGCAAACAAGAGGAACTAGTTTTGCAGGTAAAAGAGAGTAAGTAGTAAAATGCAGTAAAGCTTGTTCTTTTAACATTTCAATACCATATAGGGAAGGTATGAAGACCACCTTAACATAATCACGGGGGTTGTTGTCATGAGGGTAGTTAGTGACTTTCTGCACAATACTAATAATTCTAACAGTTCTAACCAGTTACACTTAAAATACCATGCAACGGGTGGGGAGGCAAGAGGAACCCAGTTTTTTTTAAAGCAATAAAATGTAACAAAAGAACAGAACGGAGTTAGGCCTGCTTTGCCTCCCCACTGATTCTCAGGAATGTAGTCCCAGCGCTGTGGGAGGCCGAGGCGGGTGGATTGCCTGAGCTCAGAGGTTCGAGACCAGTATCAACAGCAGTGAGCCAGAGTAAGACCCTGTCTCTACTCACAACATCAAAAGCAGCCAGACGTTGTGGTGGGCGTCTGTAATCCCAGCTACTGGAGAGGCACTGGGAAAGAGCACCGCCAGAGAAAGAAGAAAATGAACAAAAAAGAAAGAGTACATCAAACGAAGAGTGAACAAGCAAGCTGAAATTAAAAAAAAAAAAAAAAAAAAAGTTACAACAAAATGGAATCAGGCTTGCTTTTCTTTCACCCTAACACTATCCAAGATCTTTAATACTCTGCTATGTTGTGACTGAAAAACAAAGTTGAGACCTGCCATGGACCTATAAATAGCACTCTGCTGGACTCAGGTAACCTTGGATTGACTTTTCTTTAGATGGTTTTCATACTGCATTACAGGTCATGAAGTCTTTGACTTTGGTTCATCTTGATTTTCTAGATCTTCAGTCTAGATCCCAGGCACAGGGTTCCTTTTAGGGAGAACTTTATGCTTAATAATAATATTTATTAAAGAACATGAACTTAAAGATTCTTATTTTTAAACTTAATTTAGCATTAAGTAAGCATGCACTTTTCATTGTTTCTAATTCCTGAAAATTCTAGAACAAAAATGCTTGCTCCACCAAATTAAAAAGTTGGAAGACACACATTGCATAATATCAGTATTTTGAATTTAAAATATTTTAAATCTACACCAAACTAATACAGGACTTAATGTAAAGATTAAACAGTACCAATAAGAAAACCATTTTCCCCTTCCCTCTCCTCCCTGTCTCACTTCCCCAAGGCAACTATAACCCTTCAAACTCTTTTTAGATTCTTTAACCAACATAATGCTTGTATGTCTGTTTCTTGATTTGTCAATTTTAGACAACTTTCTGTTGTCATAGGTGATGATTTAGTATTCTTAACCTCCCACTTTCTCCTGTTATCCTATATCACAATTATTAGTCAGCATTAAAATGCAGAAGCAGAAGGTATTTCATGATTTCCTTTCTTGTATAATGTCAGTTTTTTGGGAATAATTGTGTGTTTTCCTGTCAGCATACCTTCTTCCCTTTTTAGAGACAGGGCATCACTTTGTTGCTGAGGCTGCAGTGCGGTGGTATGATTCTAGCTCACTGTAGACTCCATCTCCTGTGCTCAAGAGATTCTCCTGGCTCAGCTCAGAGTGGCTAAAAGAATAGTTGCGTGCCACCACACCTGGCTAATTTTTATTATATTTGTAGAGGGAGGGTCTTGTCATATTCGCACCTTGGCTTGCAAAATTCTGGGATTATAGGTGTGAGCCACTATGCCCAGCCTACCAGTTTAATTTTCTGTGAACTCATCATTGTTTCAGTTGCCCAACTACAGCTGTTGTTTGACCACCTGCAGTTTTTTCTCTCTAATGCTCACCAATCAGATATTCTATTGGTTCCATTTCCCTTCCTGGTGATCTCTTTCTGAGGCTCCCCTTTCTTCTGCTCCAATCTGGATAAAGTTTAGCACATAATTTTGTCTTGTGCTTTCCTCTTTCTTTTCTTTCCTTTCTTTCCTTCCCTTCCTTCTCCCTTCCCCTTCCTTCCTTCCTTCCTTCCTTCCTTCCTTCCTTCCTTCCTTCCTTCCTTCCTTCCTTCTTTCCTTCCTTCCTTTCTTCTTTCTTTTTCTTTCTTTCTTTTTTTTATACAGAGTCTCAAGCTGTTGCCCTGGGTAGAGTGCTATAGCATCACAGCTCACAGCAACCTCCAACTCCTGGGCTTAAGTGATTCTCCTGCCTCTGCCTTCCAAGTAGCTGGGACTACAGGCACCTGCCACAATGCCCGGCTATTTTTTGGTTGCAGCCATCATTGTTGTTTGGCGGGCCGGGGTTGGATTTGAACCCACCAGCTCAGGTGTATGTGGCTGGTGCCTTAGTCGCTTGAGTCACAGGTGCTGAGCCCCTTTTTCTTTCTTTCTTTTTTCTTTTTAATTTAAATTTAAATTTTATTTTATTTTTTGTTGTTGTTGCAGTTTGGCTGGGGCTGGGCTTGAACCTGTTACCCTCCGTATATGGGGCCATCACCCTACTCACTGAGCCACAGGTGCCACCCCAGTGCTTTCTTTTTTCTAGATTATATCATCCAGAAATTCTCTGAAGAGAGAATGGCAGATGTACTTTTTGAGTCCTTTTAGTCACACGTGGTTGATTGGTTGGTTGGTCATAAATACCTAGAATGCAAATAATTTTCCCGGTGGATTTTTGAAGGCATTATGTCCTAATACCCATTGTTACACTAAGAAAGCCAGTGCCATTTTGATTTGTGTTCTCTTCTAAGTGATTAGAAATCCCTAAAAATACCCAACCCCTAGAATTAGAATCTCCTAGGTGCTTCTCTCTATCCCTGACTTTCAGAAATTTCATAATGGCATAATTCGATTGTATTGTTTTTACCTTTTTTATATTGTTAGGCAATTAGAAGATCCTTTTGATTTGTTTTCTTCTTTTTTTTTTGAGATAGAGTCTCACTCTTTTGTCCTGCATATAGTTCAGTGGCATCATCATAGCTCACAGCAACCTCAAACTCTTGGGCTCAAGTGATCCTCTTGCCTCAGGCTCTTGAGTACCTGCGTGGGACTACGGGTGCCTGCCACCATACCCAGCTGATTTTTTTCTTTTTAGTAGAGATGGGGTCTCACTCTTGGTGAGGCTGGTCTCAAACTACTGAGTTTGAGGGATCATCCTGCGTTGGCCTCCCACAGTGCTAAGATTACAGGAATGAGCACCCACCCTTATTTTTCAATTTAGAAAGTTCTGGGAATTTTTTCTTATAGTTTATTTTTCAAAATTTCTGATTCTCTATGAAAGTTATTTTTTCAGGAACTCTTATTACTTTGATATTGTACATCCTGTTTTCCTAAAATTCTTTCTCTTCTATTTTCCATCTTTGTTTTTATACTGTTCCACTTCTGAAAACTCCTCAACTTTGTTTTTCAAACTTATTTTATTTTTGTTATGTATTCTTACTTTCCAAAGCTTTTATACAGAACTATTTTTCATAGCACCCTGTTCTTGTTTTATGAATTAACACTTCCCTTGTCTCTCAAAGGATATTATTAAAGTTTTCTTTCTCTGCGTTTTTTTCTCTTACTCTGTTTTGCACTTCCATTTCTGATCATTGGATTGTAGTTTATGAGATACTGATTGGAAATTGTACGTATATGGGTGTATGGGATTATTGGTCATCTGGTAGGTTTTACTGCAGGGAGACAATGCCCTTATTTTGGGGAAGCCATGTGTAACTGTGTTGAGAGTTTTTTTTTTTTTCTCTAGGAACATTCACTTTTTCAAGAGAAGAATTTTCCAGTCTTCAACCTGGCATTCATATGTAAATGCAACTGTTCTCAGGATAACAAAAGGGGAATGGAGGTTATTGTTATGATTTTCATTTTTTTCCTTTCACCTCTAAGAGTAATCTTTGGTTTCCTGTTCAGTGTGGTGAAAGTTGTAGTAGCTCTGGGAAGAGGACCTTTGGGTGTGTTGCACATATAGATTTTTAACAATCTCATTTTTGGTCCCTATCTTAAACATTGTTATTGTTGTTAAAGTTTAAGCCTTTTTAATTTGTGAAGGTAAAAAGTGGAAGGCTAATGAACACGTGTACATGTGGAAAAAAAAAAAACAACACAAAAAAACACACAAAAAGTCTCATTTTTAGACTACCCTCTTGTATAGTATTTGGTACCTTTAAGTCCTAATTTCCTCAGGAGGTTGGTAGGGTGAATTGGCTTTCTTTCCTCCTATTGCAATTTTAGGTTATGGTTTTAGATCTATGGCTAGATCTATCTGCTGTCTTTCAAAATAGAAAAATTAGTGGCTTGGCGCCTGTAGCTCAGTGGCTAGGGTACCAGCCACATACACGGGAGCTGGCAGGGTCAAACCCAGCCATACACTGCCAAACAGCAATGACAACTAGAACAACAATAACAACAAAACCAGGTGTTGTGGCGGGCGCCTGTAGTCCCAGCTACTTGGGAGGTTGAGGCAAGAGAATCGCTTAAGCCCAAGAGTTTGAGGTTGCTGTAAATGGAGATGCTATGGCACTCTATCCAGGGCAACAGCTTGAGACTCTGTCTGAAAAAAAAAAAAATAGAAAAAAGAAAAAAAAGAAAAATTAGCTAGGCATGGTGCCACACACCTATAGTCTCTGCCACTTGGGAGGCTGAGGCAGAAGCACTGCTTGGAGCCCAGGAGGTTTATGTTGCAGTGAACTACGATAATCTCCTCTGCACTCTTGCCAGGGAAACACAGTGTGGCCCTGTCTCAAACAACAAACAAGATTAGCATTTATGAGCAATCTCCTACAAATTGGTATAAAATTGGTAGCAATCACTTTTTTGGGTAATGTTATATAATTCAATAATGGGCAACATAAGCATAAACAGCACATAAAAAGCCCCTACTTAATACCATTGACCTTCTCTTTCCTGACACCTCTCTTGGCTGCTATAATACCACTCCCCGAGTGATCATCCTGTCCTTGATTAAATCTTTCTTACCAACCTCTTTTCCCATTTACAATAGTCCCCCCTTATCTGCAGGGAACACATTCCAGGACCCCCATTGGATGCTGGAAACTGCATCCAAATAGTACTAAACTCCATCTACATATTATTATTATTATTTATTATTTTTTTTTTTTGAGACTCTGTCTCACTTTATGGCCCTTTGGTAGAGTGCCATGGCGTCACAGCTCACAGCAACCTCCAGCTCTTGGGCTTCCATCTACATATTATTATGTTTTTTCCTATATATACATATTTATAATAAAGTTTAATTTGTAAATTGGGCACAATAAGAGATTAACAATAATAAAAAAAAGAAAAATTACAGTCATACACTGTAATAAAATTATGTGACTGTGATCTCTCCCAAAATATCCTATGGTACTGTACTCACCTATATTCAGACCCAGTTGACCACAGGTAACTGAAATCTTGGAAAATTAAACTATGAATGAGAGGATACTTACTGTACCCACCCCAGGGTTGTCTACATACGCTTTTGCCTTGCTTCAGTTGCACCCTCAGTACTGATAACTTCCTAATCTGTATCTCCAACCCAGACTTCTTTCATAAGCTCCTTAGTATAGATTGGAGTGGCAGTGCAGCTTTCCATTTTCCCAGTGGACATGTACTTGCCCATTAGATGCTTTGAGACAGCTTGGGTCTTTATATTTTTATTTTTATTCAAGACAGGGTCTCGGGTGGTGCCTGTGGCTCAATGGAGTAGGGCGCTGGCCCCATATGCCAGAGGTGGTGGGGTCAAACCCAGCCCTGGCCAAAAACTGCAAAAAACAAAACAAAACAAAACAAAAAAACCCAAAAAACAAGACAGGGTCTCACTCTGTCATCTTGGCTAACAACACTCCTGCATCCTTGAAGTCCTGAGCTCAAGAAATCCTCCTGCCTCAGTCTCCCAAATGTGTTTACTACCTTAATTGGCTAATTTTTAATTTTTGTTTTTTAAGAGACAGGGGTCTCATTATGTTGCTCAGGATTTTTTTTTTTTTTTTTTTAAATGAGATAAAAGTCTCACTCTGTCACCCTGGGTAGAGTGCCGTGGTGTCATCATTGTTCACAGCAACCTCAAACTTTGGGGCTTATGTGATCCTCCCGCCTCAGCCTCCCAAGTAGCTAGGACTACAGATGTCAGCGATGACACCTGGCTGGTTATTTTTGCAGCTTTTGGCCAGGCCTGGGCTTGAAACTGCCACCTCTGGCATATGGGGCTGGCGCCCTACTCCTTTGAGGCACAGGTGTTGCCCGTTTTTCAATTTTTAGTAGAGATGGATCTTGCTCTTGCTCAGGCTGGTCTTAAATTCCTGAGCCCAAGCAATCCACCTGCCTTGGCTTCCCAGATGCTAGGATTACAGATGTGAGCCACTGTGCCCGGCTGTTCAGGCTGGTCTTGAACTCCTGGGCTCAAGTGATCCTCTTGGCTCGGTCTCCTAAAGTGCTAGGATTACAGTCAAGACTATGTGCCTGCTGGGCCTTTTGATTATCAGTAATATATTTTACTATTTTAAATTGGGAATACATTCAAATAATTCAAAATCTAAAAGATATAAAAGGCTATATACTGCAATGTTTCTGGTATGTCCTGTGTTCCTTAGATACTCATAAGTTTTAATAACATTGGTAACCAATGTTATTTTTTTGATATTTTTGGTATCTTTCCAGACATACTATCTATATACACAAATAAAAACACTTAAACATGCTGCTTCCCTACTCATCGCTTCAATCCCAAATTTGCAACAAAAGGCCTAGGACCAGTATAGCTAGAATAAGGACTAACCATCAATACTTAAAATATTGAATTTTTTCCCTTACCAAAATAAAGCATCTTTCTAAATACTACCAAAAACAGAATAGGGGGAAAGACTCATAATAATTGGAGTTTTCCTGCTCCAACACTGCCTAGAAACAGGTAGCAGGTGTCATTCTGACCAGTTGCTCTGATAAGCATAGAGAGACTTGCAAAAAGGAGACACTGACATGTAACATGGCAGAATTAAGAACAAGTGTACCTGAGTCTTTCCTCATTTCTACTGGATTCTTCCTCCCCTGCCGCTTAATTTTTTTCTTGAGAAAGTTGCAGACTTGGTCTTAGAAGGTTGATTTATTACGTATTTTAAACACATTGGAAAGAAGAGGAACTTATTCAGTAAGGAAACAGTATTGATCCAGAATCTTCCCTGGGAATAGACCTCACCCACTGTAGCCATAGTGGTAGGAATGAGACCAAGAGCAGGGCCACGTACAGGCACTGGACTGTACAAGGACTTAATGTTTCCTTGACCACAGGGACTGGTCTAAGGAATGGGTAATAAGCCAATATAAATCACTGAGTGCGTCCCCTAGGGATTTTCATACAGAAGCTGGAAGAACCAGTTTTTCCTAGTGGTGATGGAATGGTTAGAACATGAGCCCAGAGCAGCCCATAGCCAAGTCCCCCATCATGGGAAGAAGCCAATCTGCTGTGTGTCAGAGGCGAGAAGTTTGGGGCTGTACTGATGAGACTCAAATCCTTATTCTTACTCATACGCCTGGCTCCCCACTCATCCTTCTCTGGTTAGTTCCATGTGTCAACCAACTTCTTTTTGTTTAAGGTAGTTGAAATTAAGTATCACTTGCAACAAAATATATCCTATTTAGCTCTAGTTCCGCACATCTAAGTGCCTACTGGGTATTTCTGCCTGGATGTCTCCCGATTCTGTAGTACAAGGCACCTTTCCCCCTTCCACACTCTACCTGCTCTATTTCCTGTATCCTCTCGTCCTGCTCATTGACATCTACATAGCTGCCCAAGCCAGAAATCTGTAGCTCTTTTAGACTTCTTCCTTTCTCCCTGATCCCCATTTCTCAGCATCTACCAAGTCCCTAAGTATTATTCCCCTACTTAAATATTTCTCATATCTGTTACTCCCTATTCTACTACCTTTGACATCCCTTCTGGTTTTTCCTTCCTCTATTGTACTGAAAAGAACAAATCTCAGAATGCCCACTGCCTGTTTTATGGGTTCATACTCCCTTCTGATAAACTTCTGGTTCCATAGGTGGCACCTGTGGCTCAGTGGGTAGGGCACTGGCCCCATATACCAAGGGTGGTGGGTTCAAACCTGGCCCCGGCCAAACTGCAACAACAACAACAACAAAATAGCCAGGTGTTGTGGTGGTCACCTGTAGTCCCAGCTACTCAGGAGGCTGAGGCAAGAGAATTGCCTAAGCCAGGAGTTGGAGGTTGCTGTGAGCTGTGATGGCACTCTGCCAATGGTGATAAAGTGAGACTCTGTCTCAAAGAAAAAAACCAAACAAACAACCCCCCCCCCCAACACAAAAACAAACAAAACCTCGTGGTTCCAGATGACTGGTCTAGAGCAGTTGCCATAAAGGCTGGCCAGTAATATGTACGACAGCGTGGTAAGAAAACTCCTGAACAGAGAATTCATCAGTCTCTTTTCATCTCTTCTATGAGGAGATCCACATCTGAGACACAAAGACAGCTACTCAGCTGGTTGCAAAAAAAGAAGCCGAAGACATACAGAGAAGGCAGAGGTGATGACAAGGAGACTCGAGTAAACAGAAAAAGAGTAAGCAAAAACTGCTGGGTGTACTGACTGGAGGACGGTAATTGTCTGGAGTGCTAGAAACAGAGGAATAAAATCACCGTGAAAGTGGAAGACAGACTCTTGCTTCTAAGGAGACAACAGAATAATGCTAGAACTGCCCTAGAACCTGACCCACTCTCTAATCCCTGAATTATATACACTCTGGCCTGTGTGAAGCATGGCTAGATGACAATACACTGGTTCTTGTGTGATTTCTGTGTTCTCAAGGGATTCTTGTTATCCCTGACTTCAACCACAATATTATTCTAGTTATACAGATTACTTCTGCAGCCACGTGATGCTCTAACTTATCTGTTCATACACTGTTTTCTTCAGCTGGGAACAATTTCTTCTCCTGAACAAATGCCTCTTAGTCTACCAGTTTTAAGACTGAGTCAAGTTTCTCTAAAGCAGCTTTCCCAAGTAGGTTAGAGACTCTTCCTTTACTCTACACTCAGTGTTACTGCACATTCTGTGTCCCCGCAACTAGAATCTAAGTGAACTTTGTCTACCTTCGTACCCCCAGTCCTTAGCCCTAAGCATTTAATACCATAATTTTTTTTTTCCCTCTTTTTGAAACAGTCTCACTCTGCCCTGGGGTTGAGTGCTGTGGTGTCATATCTCACAGCAACCCCGAACACTTGGGTTCAAGTGATCCTCTCGCCTCTGCTTCTTGAGTAGCTAGGACTACAGGTGTTTACCACAATGCCCAGTTATTCTATTTTTAGTAAAGACCGGGGTCTCACTTTTGCTTAGGCTGATCTTGAACACCTGAGGTCAGGGGATCTACCTGCTTCAGCCTCCCACAGTGCTAGGATTACAAGCGTGAGCCATTGTGCCCAACAAATGCCTTTTTTTTTTTTTTGCTTGTTTTGTTTTGAGACCGTCTTACTTTGTCACCTTTGGTAGTGTGCTGTATTGTCACAGCTCACAGCAACCTCAAACCCTTGGATTTAAGTGATTCTCGTGCCTCAGCCTCCCAAGTACCTGGGACTCCAGGCACTCACCACAATGCCTGGCTATTTTTAGAGACAAGGTCTCACTCTGGCTCAGGCTGCTCTTGAAATTCCTGAGCTCAGGAGATCCATCCACTCATCCTCCCAGAGTGCTAGGATTACAGGTGTGAACCACCGTGCCTGCCCCAGATACCACTGTTTTTGTCAAAGCTCTCAGTTGCTAGATTCTTTGAGTAGCCAATTTAATAGCCTTCCAGTATCACCCCTCTTCCAACACATCCACTTGCAGCCTACAGTACCTGAAGTGTGCCACAGTTATTATAAAGACAATTATTCCACGGCTTTTACATGAGATTTCCTCAGTTCAGATAGTCCTTCTCATGCCCATTTCCCAGTCTCCTCCAAGAATGAAATCAGAGAGCCCAGAATTAAAGTTTATTGTGCTAGTTCAAGGCAAGAGGGGATGAAGCCTGGATTAAGGAGTGTTGGTGGAATAAGAAGTATTGATAAATTCTGGAGGTGCTTGGTGAAGATCTGAATGTAAGTAAGTGAGGAAGGCATATAAAGGATGACTCCTGGGTTTTTTGATTTGACCAACTCAATGATGTTTTTATTCAAAGAGACAGAATAATGGAGGAGAAGCAAGTCCCTCTACTCCCTGGCATCCATTTTACTTTCTGTCTCTATGAATTTGACTATTTTGAGTAACCCATATGAGTGGAATTGTATAGTATTTGTCCTTTTGTGACTGGCTTCTTTCACTTAGCATGTCTTGAAGGTTCATCATGTTATAGTATGCGTCAGAATTTCCTTCCTTTTTAAGGAGAAATATTCTGTTGTACGTATATACCACATTTTATTTACCCAGGTTGCTTTCTCCTTTTGACTTCTGTGAATAATACTGTTGTGAACATGGGTGACAAGTATCTGTTTGTCTATGCTTTCAATTTTTTTGGTCTATATACTTAGAACTGCTAGATCATATGGTAATTCAATGTTTAATTTTTTGAGGAAGCCCAAATTGTTTTCCATAGTGGCTAAAAGATTTACACTCCCATCAGCAATACACAGGGTTTCAATTTCTCCACATTCTCTGAACACTTGTTATTTCTGTTCTTTAAAAAAAAAAAAAAAATAGCCATCCTAACAGGTGTAAAGTGGTGGTTTGTGGTTTTGATTTGCATTTCTCTAATGATTAGTGAGTGATGTTGAGCATCTTTTCCTGTGTTTATTGGCCATCTGTATAACATCTTTGGAGAAATGTTTATTTAAGTTCTTCGCCCATTTTTGAATTGGATTTCTTTGTTGTTGTTGAGTTTATAGTTCATTTTGTAAGATGGAACAGTTTCAGGAATATATCAGGTCTCCAAGGCATGAAAATAAATGTGTTAGAATGGTATGAAAATGCTAGGGACCTTGAGAAAAGAGGCAGAAGGAGGTGAAGATTTAAAAAAAATTTTTAAAAAAACTTTAAGTCTTACCTTTTATGGAAGAATAAAGAAAGGACTCTTAGGATTCTGAGTTTATTTTAGCATTGTAGTTTGGCAACATTATGGGTTAAATAAACATTGGTGGGTTTCCCTGTGAACCTAACCACTATGTAAGAACACTACTTCTATAAAAAATACCCTGTCTTATAATCCTCCAATTTAAAGACTGTGTATAAGCTGATTACTATAAACTAAAATCTAAACTTCAAAAGATGATTATAGAAATGATTATAGAAATATTTATCCTATGATATTAGGATATGATTATAGAATGATTATAGGTCAATCAATATTTCAATGATTATAGAAATATTTATCCTATGATACTTTAAATTAGAAATTTAATATTCTAAAAGTTAATTTGTACAAATAATTTGTGAGATACCACTATAATGTAGGTGGTATAGAACAATAGAACCAATACATAGTTATAATATAATTGATCGAAACATGAAAACAAAGCTATTATCTACAGATGTAGACAAGTGTTGAGGAAAAGTTAGGATTACATAGAAATCTGTGCTGTTAACTGAAGCAGCTAGAAATAGTCTTACTGATCATTGTAATAGTAATCCAAATAATTATACAAATCTTAAAAATTTTAAAGTAACTATTTTACCTAATCTGTTGATTATGTAAATACTAAATACTATGATTACTTGTAGAGAATATACAGTGTAAAAACACTGAAAGTAACCCTAGAATACTTTAAAATAATGCTGTATTCATTCTAAAATATGTAAGTCAAATTATCAATCTACTACATATAATATAGGTTATTTATTTATTTAAACATACTGTTCTCTAAAAACAAAACAAAGCAATGCTTTTGTTAATCTAAAACTAAAGGTTGGCTTTCCATTTCTTGTCAGGATCTGTGTTGCTAACTGTGGAAAGAAAATCAGAGAGTAAAAATTTAACAACAGATATGTAAACACACTGGATTTTAAATTATCTTGTGCCTAGAAAAAGCACTCATTCTTAAAATAATTGTGTTGCTCAATATAGAGTTGGGTTTTTTTTTTTGTATACTTCAAAAGTAAGGCTTTTAAATGAAATTTAAGCTTTGAGACTCTTGATTTTAAGGATTAAACTTCTATAAAGATTAATTTGACAAATTAATGTCAGTAAATAATTACAGAATTATTGCTTGAATATCTTTTGACTTTACTACCTTTACTACTGCTCAAAAGCTTTTCCTGCTTTCAAATCTATCACATGTAAAATTTTTTTGCAGTTTTGGGGTCTGGGAGAAGAAAGGTACCTTCCCACTACACACGCCTTTGACTGTCCTTCTGGTTGGTAAAGATCGGATCCCTGAGAGAGATTCTAAATCCCTTGGGAACTTACAATTTGTGGTCAGCTAGCCTTGTGCTACTGACCTTCCCAGTCTCTCTAACTTAAAGAGATATTTAGGGAGCACTATGATAAGTGTTGTTTTTCCTGAAAGGAAACTGGTGCATCTGTGAAAATATTCTAAATGCTGGCAATAAAAGAATTAAAAGTTGAAAGTATACTCACATATTTTTCCTTCTTTTTCTAGCTTTTTCAAATGAAGTAAGAGATTATGTTTAGCCACTTTATGTAAATGTTCGGGAGTATCCTAAAAGAAACATGATGAAAGAAAAACACTTTAATTAAAAACAAACAAACCCCACAATCTTTTCGAAACCTTTAAAGAAAAACAAAATGTAACAAAAGAAGTTCAACTTAAACATATTTTAAATAGTAATAACCTAAACAATTTCCCTTTGTACACGTTTTGCTTTAGGTCACTGTATTTCTATACATATCTCTGACAGATAAAATAGACTGTACGTGTCATAAAGACAGTAGCAGTGTCTGTTTGTTCACTACTGAATACCCAGCGTTTAGCATAATAGTACATGGTAGAAACTCATTAATAATAATTTTTAAAAATATTTTCTCCAATTCTATGGGTTGTCTATCTGTTCTTTTGATTGTGTGTTTGGCTGTGCAAAAGAAACTCATTAACATTTTATGAATCAGTGAATGTAAAAATCCTTTTTAGTTTTGAGGACAATACAGTTGGCCAATACATTTTTATAAAAGTGTATGTATTTCAACCTTTTAACTCATACATTATTTTTCCTTTTGCTATAACAGCAATGTAATATTGACAATTGTTATCTGAATGAGAAACAAAGCAGACATCTCTTTTCATTTTTTTTTAAGAGACAGGGTCTAGCTCTGTTGCCCACGCTGGACTGTAGTGCCCTGATCATAGCTCAGTGCAGCCTGGAACTCTTGGGATCAAGCAATTTCCCACCTCAGCTTCCCAAGTAGCTAGGACTACAGGGTCCTAGCTGGCTAGTCATACCTGGTTACCTTTTATTCTTTATATTAATATAAGGATATTATATTTCTGAAGTCAAGCTTCTTCACTTTCTCCATTTCTCAGCTCCTTAAAAATGTTTTGCCAAGTCATCAAATTATTTCAGTCAAAATTCAATACATTCTTTACAGTCTCACCATACCTGAAAGTCAACTGGCTTGCTTCTCCCTTTTGAAGATTCTTCTCTTTTTTTTCTCAATTACCCTCTGTCTCTTACATTTAGTCTTCATTGAATAGTCTTCCTGACTTCTCTTAAACATTAATGTCAACAATTAATTATAATGAATGTCACTGGCTCTCTTCTGTTTTTTACTTAGCAAACTAACCACAGAAATTGTGCATTAATGATTCCCAAATCTTAACTTCCAACACCAAAATTTGCCTGTAAGTTCCAGTACTAATGGGAGAGGATACCCAAGAAAGGTGAGGTCTGGGAGAACAGGTCTTCTCAAGGAAACCACAAGGATATACCTGCAGGGTCCTCTCCATGGTGACTCATGGAATTTGTAAACTTAACTTCCTGGAACTTGGAAATTTCCAAGTTCTGTGAAATACCGTAGTTCTGTAGGGCCTGGAATAGCATCTCCCGCTTGATTTAAACTGGCCAATGAGAAGAGTACCTGTGGGTTGGAACTGTTTGACTGTCAATAAAAAGGGAAAGACTAAACCAGTTGGGGAGCACCGCCAAAGACTAAACCAGTCGGGGAGCACCGTCATTTGGAATTCTTCTATGCCATAAGCTCCAAGCTGGTGAATAAAGCCCTTCTTCTTATAAATGTAGTGTTTGGGTGCTCTTTCTCTCCATTGGGCCTCGTCTTCCTGCAACACTATATGCTTACTTACTATATGCTATCTGTATCAGTGTCATCTTCTGGATCTTATTAGGTGGTTTCCCTGCCTAAGATCCTTGAGTGATCCTTCCTAGATTATTGGCTGAAGCCCAATTTTTTAGCTAGCAGTCAGGGAGGGATTCCCAAGCTGTGATCAATTCTCTTTCTTCTCTTATTTCCTGGAACCCTTGTCCATATACATATGCAACCTGTGCTTCAGTCATATATGGTTTTTTGCGGGGTTGGGGGTTTCATACACACAAAGTGTGGAGAGCGGGCTGTGAGACTGGCAGGGCCTTCACAGCCTGGGGAATATTCAGAGAAGGAACTCCAAACTGCTTCTCCATTCCCGAAACAGCCATATTCCTTTCTTCATGCCTTCTCCGCCAGAAGTCACACAGCTCTTTGTCCAGTTAACTATGCAGAGACCCTGGTGATCTTTGCCTTTCTACTTCTTGTAACATGTTAATGAAGTTGAGTAGAAACTACTAAGTCACATAGTTCTTCCTTTGTTTTGTCAACTATGCTGAGATCCTCAAGTCTGGCCCTTCTTACTTCTTCTCATATGTTAATGAAGTTTAGTAGAAACCATTAACATGATAATTTGTCTTCATTAAAGTCATTTATATTTTCCAATTGTACTATAAGACCAAAATTACATCTTTTGTTTATGCTATTTCCCCATATTGTCTATGCTACTTTCCCCTGGACAACACAGTACAGATACTATAAAATAAAGCTGATTTTGTGCTTTGGGGCTGGCTGCAGCCATCAGCTCAGTCAGTCCTTTGTTTCCATGTCTTCTCTTGAGCTGAGTTTCCCTCATTCCCCACCAATTCCACTCTGGTTCGCTCCCCCTCACCGAGCTGGTTTGTGACAACAAGGCTTTTTTATTACTCTTAGTGTTTGAACAGAGTTTTCCTTCTGTCTATAACAACTTCTACTCTGCTCTACAAAATGCTTTCTCCTTCTTTAGGATTCAATTCAATGACTAAGTTTCTGAGGGCTTTCCAGACAAGCTTTGTTATACTGCACCTTCAATAGGCAGCACTAAATTTCTCTTTCTTTTTTTGCCCTGACATACTATGTATAGGATTTGGAAAAATGTGGGTGTAGAGGAAAAATATAAGATTTGGGTATCTGTCATCTGCTAGTTGTGTGTTCTTGGGAGTTATTTATACTTTCTGAGTTTCAGTTTTTCTATGTAATTGGAAAATACTATCTTTGTGTGGTAAAAATTCAAGGACTATACATCAAGCACTTAGCATAGTGTCTAGCATGTAGTAATATGCTATATAAATGGAAACAATTATGATAAAGCCAGTATTACAAGTATCTATTGAATGTATTGTCTTCACTAAACATGAATCCTTGGGAGGAGGGATCTGTAGTCATCTTCGTATCTCTGAACCTAGTCCAGTGTGTGGCATGTAAAAGGCATTCAACAAACATTTGTTGAATGAATGAATCATTCTGTAATACTTAGTATCTAATGGTATTCCATAAACAACAGGTGCTTCACACACATGCATATTGAAGACACTTCTGAATACACACTTCCCAATAGGTCACTGAACACTGCCCACTCCCCTCCCCCCAGCAAACAATGCACCGAATACACTTCTAAATGAATCAGATTTTTAAAAACTTTTTGAGACACAGTTTCACTCTCTCAGCCTGGGTAGAGTACTGTGGCATCATAGCTCACAGCAACCTCAAGAGATCCTCTTGCCTTAGCCTCCTGAGTAGCTGGGAATACAGGTAGGTGCCACCACACCCAGCTAGTTTTTCTATTTTTAGTAGAGATAGGGTCTTAGGATGTTGTAAACTCCTGAGCTCAAGCAATACACCTGTCTCAGCCTTCCAGTGTGCTGAGATTACAAGGGTGAGTCACCCCACCCAGTCAGAATTTTTTTTTTTTTTTTTTTTGGAGACAAGATCTTGCTCTGTTGCCTGGGCTAGAGTATAGTAGCATCAAGCAATCTCAAAATGCTGGGCTCAAGTGATCCTCCTATCTCAGCTTCCTGAGTAGCTGGGACTATAAGCATGTGCACATGGCTGGCTAATTTTTGTAAGTTTTTTATAGAGATGGGATCTTATAAAGTTCTTCAGGCTGGTCTCAAACTCCTAGGCTCAAGTGATCTCCTGCCTCAGCCTCCCAAAGCGCTAAGATTATAGGAGCAAGTCACCCCACCTGGACAGAATCATCTTTTTTTCTTTTTTTTTGCAGTTTTTGGCTGTGGCTGGGTTTGAACCTGCCACCTCCAGTATATGGGGACAGTGCTCTACTCCTTTGAGCCATAGGCACCACCCAGAATCATCATCATCTTATTTTTTTTATTTTTATTTTTTATCTTTTCATCATCATCTTTTTAAGCATGGGCTGTTACCTGATGACTCACTTCTGAGGGTTATCAGAGTATTCTACTATCTATACATAGGTGAGGCGGAAAAGAACCCCAATATACCAATGTATAGTCTATAGTTGCTATACTGTAGTAGTAGGAAGAAATGAACGATTTTATGATAATTTAAATACTCATTTTTGCCAATCATTTAGTATCTTTATAGATATTTCAACCATTCATTCCTCCCTTTTCAAACAAAGTAGAATGAACTGTTTCTTGATAACTTTGATCCGTGGGTCATTAAGGTCCTTTACTAACTGTAACTGACCCCAGGTTGCCTTTCCAAATTCATCTTAAGTTATAATCTCCTGTATCTTATGCCTGTATAAGTCGTGGTAGTGAGCTTTTAAGCTCTGGTAATCTTACTGCAAGGCCTATACATTCTCAACCTCTAAGCTACATGGCTATGGAGCATCTAATAAACATTCATAGTCCACTGAGTGTAGGGCTCTTTCCCTATATATACTAAATTATTCTACTCATGTTCTTTGATAGGCACTATTTTCTCCTTTTTCTCCACTGTTGGGCACTGCTGCTACTTCTTGCTGCCATTATACCAATATTTGTCTCTAACAGATTACCCCTTCTTACTTGCTGCAGGCTAGGACACCAGATAATCAAGATGGCCACAATAATAAATAAAAAATTTAATCATCAGACTCAGTAGCAATTTCTCCTACAGAGTAAAGTATATAAAGTTAATGATGGTTCATGATGGTTTTGTTTTCTAATGCCAGTTTTTAGTATTAGTGTTCTATAAAGTTGGGACTGCTGGTCTCAAATCTAGACAAGTGGCATAACATAAAATGACAGACTTTTTCTGATCTGGGATGTGGTAAATTTACCATATTTATAGTCCACTAAACAGATTTTTCTAATAAATTCGTGGCTATATACTATACAAATAAATGAAAATTACCTTGTAAATAATTTTTACAAGCTCCATTACTGTAAATGATTTTTCAAAGTTCTCACGAAACAATGTAAGAATTTGCTGTTCTCGAATATTTCTGTGAGAAATGTACTGCAGAATTTTAGCTTCGGCATTATTGATAACTGGGCCATGTCCTGTATTAAAATAATGATAAAAATTACTTCAACCACATAAAAACTATTAAGTACAACGAAAGTTAACTCATTGTATTTAAAAATAATTCATTCGGTGTAGTGGGAAAGCACACTAAGTATACAAACATAAATTGTTTGGAAAGCTATACATGCATGAAAGATTTAAAATTACATACAATGCCCCTCAAATTACAAAATTATAGCAAATAAAATCGATAGAAAATGTTTATGTTACATTAAAAATATAAAATCAAAATATAATAATAAAACATAGCAATAAAAATAGCAACCGTAACAATAGGTAATATTTATGGAGTGCTTCCTATGTGCCAGGCACTGGTCTAAATGCTTAATATATATTATTCTTACAGGAATCTCATGAGGTTGGTACTATCACTATTTTTGAAGAACAGAAATTGAGGCACAGAGAAGGTAAATAACCTGCCCACAGTTATATAGCTAACTGGGGGTGGAGCTGGGATTCTGACTTTGGAGCTCTTATCCACTCTGTATTAAGCTCACTTACACGAGACTAAAAAAGGGGAATGTAAAAAGCAGCTTCATGTGAGTGACCAATATGAAAAATTCACAAGACCCATAACAGAACTTTAAAAATCTGTGTATAGGCTAGTGATTCAGAAATTTTGACAACCTTAATTAAGTTGCATTGAAATTTACTTCCTTTTTAAGACAATGCAAATTAATATATTACGTAAGTCTGTAAGGCGGATGTTTCAAATATCTGAGAACAAAATATGTAGAAGCAGGCTAATCTACTTATTACATACAGAGCACAGGCTATGGTTAGACACAGAATATCATTTATTAGCTGTGTGGCTACAAGGACGTCTCTGAATCTCTCTGAGCCTGTTTCTTCAGCTGTGTGATGAGGAAACCACTATCTGCTTTAAAGGGTTTTTATGAGGATGACAGCATAATACCTGTCCGCTAGCAGGCTTTAATATATGGTAGCTATGGATACAGAGCATAATTTACATATAAACAATGGCTGTGCTAATAAGCCAGTTCACTGCATTCCTGAAAGCAAACACTCCAAGAACCTCTACCAGGCAGCCTCTTATTAACCTACCTTCAATGTGAGTATGATGAATGCCTATTCCCTTCTTTTTAAAAATAGCTAGCAGTTTCCATTCTTTTTATGTCATGATACTAATCTAAATGCCCAGCTCCACTGTATATTTCTTACTTTCTCAGCAGTAGGAACTCAAGAGAGAATGAATGTAAGTGTACTGAAGAGCCTGTGTTGACAGATCTTTCCATTTGGTTTAGAGCAAGTTAGAAGGAGTTTGAAAATTAAGTAACCTAGTCCTATTTTCCTCCTGGGCCTTCTTATTGGGTCCTGTGTCTTCCTTAGCTTTTGAGATGGAGGGGAGATTCATACAGTAAAGCAGTATAGTGGGATCTGAGATATTAACAGGTTTCTTTTTCTGAAGAATGGAAATAAATATACCATTTTACGGTTGAAATGAAGCTATTGTTATTTGTTTTTTTAGACGGAGTCTTGTTCTGTTGCCCAGGCTAGAGTGCCATGGCCTTACTTCAGCTCACAACAATCTCAAACTCCTGGGCTCAAGCAGTGTTCGTGCCTCAGCCTCTGCTGTAGCTGAGACAACAGGCATCTGTCACAATACATGGCTAATATTTCTATTTTTTTTTTTTTTATTATAGATAAAAATATGCACCATAGATGTGGCCCAACCCATCACCCTCCCTCCACCCAAACCTCCCCCCTCCCTTCCCCTTCCTTGGTCCTTTCCTCATAGTCCTGTGGTATAGTTGGGTTATAGC